>JZKD02S1098573.1:12072-26503 GCA_000966675.3 Picea glauca | reverse complement strand
TATTGCGTGTAATGTTAATGTAGTTTATTACATTGGTACTATACAAGATGTAAGGTGACATTATGTATTTGCAATGTCATTATAAGGTAAGGTCGACGTAAATGTTGACAATGTTGTGGTAGTGTTAGGTAACGGTAAAGTTAACTCATGGCAAGGACTATTATTTCTTTTATTTGGTCAACGTAAGAGTCCGACCCTTAAACTAAGGGCGATAACTTAATCAGTTATACCTTACGCTAAGGAACTCATGGTTTAGTAGCCTAAATAGAGAAGGTGATGAGTAATCAATCGCTGTGGGGTCCTAGACATCTCCTTATCTTTAATACTAGTGGTTGTTGCCTGAGTTCTTTATCTTGCGCCTTACATGGAAGACATGGTTGCTACTTGTCTATTGTCGCGCGGGGCTGTAGTAAGTTCGTGTGCTTGGTCATTACTGTTGCAGCCACTGGTGGTGTGGTCTTGCCTTATTAGGGTAACCTTAGTGGTTTCACCTTGATGGGTGCCGGGGGGGCGGCATAGAGTCAGGTGTGTTAGTTACTTCTTCACGCGCGCACTCACTTTAAAAAATATATATATATATATATATATTTCACTAGTTGGGCCATCGAGACGAGGAGGTTGTTACAATTGACTCCGCTACAGTCTACTTTCAGAACCCCTCATGAAGGAGTGCTATATGTAAGTGACCTAGAGCCAATCTCCAGAGATGAAATCCCCTCATCTAATTATTTTTTCAGTAAAAAACGAAGAGCTGTCTTGAAACATGAAATTCATCCTGTAGGAGAAAGAACGATCAAAAGACATAAAATTATCATTGATGGAAAGAAACTAAATGAAGGAGAATTTGCTACAGAGTTAGCAGGAACCATGGGTGCTATAGCATCAGCTAACATGTATTCTGTAGGAAATCTAATAACTATGATTGAGAAAAAGGATCAGGAAATAATACAGTTGTAGGACAGATTAAAGGAAAATGAAAGAATTATTGGTTGGGGAATACAAAAGGGTCTAGAACAAGCTAGACTCAAAGACATACAAGAAATCCAAAATTTGAATGAAAACTTGGATGAAGCAAAACATATGATACAGGTTACCCGAGAACAGGTTCAAAAGCTGGGCAATGAAAATAAATTTTTGCAAGATAAGATTATTTCAATTGCTAACCAGGTAATTGAAATCGAACAGTTCAGGACTCAAGCATCGGAAATATATACAAAAATAGAAGAGGAAAAACAGAAAGTATTTTTCAATGTGTAAATGATCCAGAACTATTTTCAGGAATCAAGTAAGTCCATGGAACAGGTATTCCAGAAAGAAAGAGAAGCTAAAGCAGCAAGGAATTATTTTCAAAAGGTAATAACTTCTTTACAAAAAGAAGAAATTGGAAAAACCCATAAATTACCCATTTCAGAACAAGTAAAAGGAGATATAATGATAAAAGTTTGGGAATCAAAATTGGTAGAATATTAAAGAATTACAAAAGGAGTTAATGAATATTGTCAAAGGATCTTCAATCTTATTGAAAAAGATTCAGTAAATATCGGGATAGATGGTTTTTCTGAGTTATTAGGCGAAGTCAACATTACCAGGTGTCAGCTGAAGTCAAGAGAAGAACTCGAAGAAAGGAATGAAGAAATTTCAAATATTAAAATGGTCAACATTGCAGAAATAGATAAGTGGATGATAGCTTCAAGCTCAAGGTTGGAAAAGGTTAAATTCACAGAGAAAACAATAGAAAGCCAGTTACCAGGCTTACAGAGAAGATTTTTCTCTTTTGAAGCAAATGAAGTACCTGAGGCTCCTAGGGTCTTGGTAAACTTTTTGGGAAAATATGTTCAATGCGTTGAAGCAGAGAAAGAAAGTTCATCAACGCAAATTTAAGATTTTGTAAATATTTTTATTTTTTAGAATTTTGAAAGAAATTGTAAACGATTGACATTAGTTTATGTAACCGTAATATTAGGAGGTTGGTTAGTTACCAATGAAATTTTTTTATAGAAAGGTATAAATATAGTTTCAAAAGGATGAAATAGGGCTTCAAAAATTTTGGAGAAGGCCAATTTTTGTAATATCAATTTTGAAGTTGATCGGAATATAAAATCGCTAAAAAGATTCTGGATCCTGCAACTTTGTGACTATGTTTCTTCCTCTATTTATCATACTTTGTTAAATTTTCCTTTTAATGTGTGTTTCTAACAAGTAAATCAATTTGAAGTTATATACATTGTTGTTTATTATTTCAGATCGGTTTGGATGTTGAATGTGTTACAGTTTTTCCTCTGAAATTACTTTAGTAATTTTAAGACCTGTAAAACCTTCTGTTCATTAATATTTAACTCTGTTAGAAATCTTGTTTTTCTTTCATCATCGTTAATTGAAATATAATATTATTTCTCAATAAAAGCCTTATATTTCTCCATAGTGTGTGTCATAGTTTACAATTTCAAAATTGTTACAAAACCAGGAAACGACCTTGAATGTGTTTTTACATTACTGTTTTAGATTTCAAAGTTATTTTTATTAATATCATCTCTAAAAGTCTGAAGTAACCAATTGATAAAAAACCCATTTACAAACCTTTAAAACCCTATCACCCATGAAAGTCCCTAGTGCCAGACAACCTAACGTAGAACCTGGTCTTCAGGATCAAACCAGCATTTCCCTAAACTTATTTAATACTATTCTACAAACAACGACCAATAGGGCCGAGTTAGAAAGATCGTGGGATGCTATTGAACGTGACATTAGCATCCAAGAGAAACAGGAAGCAAGACATAGACAATTGATAAACTGAATCTGATCTAGTCTTTCTTTGTTTCTTTATTCTAAAAATCTTGTTATAAAAATCTTTTTCGGATGCCTTGACGGTATGTTTTATATCCTTAAAACATAAACTCAGGAACAACAGGAAGGATTATCTCTTGCTATTGTGGTGGATTATATTGGCATTTTCCCTTGAATTGGTATGGTTTTACTCTCTTGCTATCATTTGTTTCAAGTCAAGGTTATTGTGCTAGGAACTAGGTGGGAAGTATAAGGGCATACACGCCCACCATAGTCTTTATCACTTTATGCTTCATTTTATTGCTTTAACAAGGGTTTGCTAAGAGAAGTATAAGGGCATACACCCTCTTGGATTAAACCCTAGCTAGAGAAACTTTCCTTGGGAAGTAAAAGGTCTTACACCCCCAAGGAGGTAGTTTCTCTACCTTTTTATTTTCATGACCCCATTAACCAAATAGTAAAGGCACTAGTCATTTATTATTACATTGGAGAAATAAAATATTGTATAGGGAAACATGGATTTTGGTCATTTTTACTTCTTGCAAAGTGGATTGTATTCCTTGTGCCTTGGGCACCTCACAGCCACTAGGGTGTCTCCATCAAGAGGATACTTCTTTCTGCTGTTACAAAATTACATCTTCAACCATTAGGGCTGTAGAAACCCTAACTCATTTGTTTGAATAACTCTCTTATCAACCATTGGATTTTTCTAAAAGTTTGCACACTTACTCTCCTTGGCCTAGCGCACTTTTTGGAAAAGTTTGAGGGGATTTTAGTGGCTGATTTTCTTTCTGTAATAAATTGAATTTTACATCCATAAGGATGATATAATTTGCTGCAGACAAGTATTTACAACATCCTTATCATTTGTGCTAGAATATTGGATTTTCATCTTGAGTTTAGCTAGTCTTTTTCTTGTATTTTATACTTGATATCTAGCACTTATTGAGAAGATTATAGTACCATTTACCTACTGATATATACTATTATCTAATGCTGCAAATTAGGGACAACAAGCTTAACTTCCTGATCCAACCAACATATATCATTGCAAAGTGTCTTTTCTTGTGTCTTGGGCAGGTACAATCATCTAGACAAGTATTACACCCTGGGGCAGTAATTACTTGACATGAAAGGAATCTCTCCCTACCTTTTATTCCACTTAGAATTGACCTCTAGGTGTTTCACTTCCATTTCCCTCCATCTCCATCTCAATCCCCCTAGGGTCATCAGGATCGCCTCTGTAGAGTGACCTAGTCACCCTTGAAATGTGGGACCTACATCGAGGTGACATTGGGTGTGGGATTCCCAAGTTGTAGCACTTTCTTTGTGGATGGGTTGGGATTTTTCCAACATACAACTTTCACTTGCACTATAAGAGAAAACAAGTCAACATCGTCGTGAGTGAGATTGAAAACAATGAATGGTATTCAAACATTATTTATTACTTGAAAAACCTCACATGCCTTGATCATTTGGTGGAACATAAGAGAAGAGCCCTAAGACTCAAAGCTATGAAGTATTGCCTAATAGAGAATGGTCTTGGGTGGAGGAATCCATATGAAGTAATCCTTAGATGTGTTGATAAAGGAGAAGCTGATAAGTTAATCACCGAACTTCATGCAAGGCATTGTGGAGGCCATTTTACAGCATGCACCACTGCCCATAAGATTTTAAGAGAGGGATATTATTGGCCTACTATCTTCTCTGACACACATCAATATGTTAGAACTTAGATCTTGTCAGCCATGTCAATTTTTTACCGACAAGAAACACCTCCCTTCCCTTCCCCTTAAACCAATCATTGTGGAAGAACCCTTTCAACAATGGGGACTAGATTTCATTGGTGAATTCAAAGAAAATTCTAGTAATGGATACTGATGGATTTTGACAGCCACTGATTATGTCACCAGATGGGTGGAAGCTTTCCCAACCAAGAAAGCAATGAAATAAGTCATGATGAAATTCCTTGAGGAAAAGATTATTACTATATTCGGTGACCCTGCTAAGATAACCACCAACAATGCCAAAGCCTTTAGCTCAGTGGCTCTCAATGAGTTTTGTTTCAAGTATGGGATTGTTTTATCACACTCTTTGAATTATTGTCCTCAAGGGAATGGATTGGCAGAATCTAGCAATAATAACATCATGAACATTGTGAAAATGATTGTTGGGGAAAACAAGAAAAGTTGAGGTAGCAAGATCAAGTATGCCTTATGGGCCGACTGCACAACCACCAAGTATTCCACCGAGAGGAATCCTTTTGAGTTAGTGTATGGATTTGAAGCTTGGTTGCCTATAAATCTCCAAATTCCAGGGCTACAAATAGACCAACAATTTAGTACAGATAAAGAAGCATTGTAGGGGCAAATAGATCAGCTCGTAGAATTGGATGAGACTCGAAGAATGGCCTTCAATCAAATGGCAAGAAATAAAGAGAAGGTAAAAGGGAATTTTGATTGAAAGGCAAGACAAAGAGACTTCAAGGAAGGGGATCAAGTTCTACTGTGGGACAAAAGAAGAGAAAAACCAGGAATGCATCAAAAGTTCAAAACTCTTTGGCTAGGCCCTTGTTATTGTGCAATTTGTACTTGTCCTAAAGGAAAAGGCTAAAGGAAGGTGAATTGGCATAACAGAAGGTTTTCCTATCACTGTCACCTTAATAAGACACCTCTTTCTATTTAGGGATGATAGCTGAGGGGAGACATTCCCGGTGACCTGGGGGTTTGAGAAGGCAAAGGTTGAAGTGTCAATAAAAGATGTCCCCTCTCACAAGTCACATTGATCATAAAGTCCCAAAGTTTTAGCAAATGAAGCAATGATATGCTTGAGTGTACCTGCCCAAAACAAAGCAACAAGAAAACAATATCTTTTACAAGTATAATTTGATGTTAGTGCTTCATAAAACCTTGGACTTGTTGATTAAAGAAATAAGTTGATGAAAGGTGAAGAAAACAAAAAATTTATAACAGAAATGTATACGAGATGATAGCCTCACAATCATTTCCTTTAATAATCTTCACAATGACCAAAAATGATAATCCAACAATAGCAATATCCTAGCACTTGTCAGAAGCTAATGAGGCAGTGTAAAAATCAACTTTTGCAATTTCTTATCAGAGATTTTACTATTGTAATAATTGGATGTAGATTAATTTTGTAACAAAAACAAGAAGGTCGGTGAATTAGTCTAATCTAGGGTTAGGAAAGGTTAGTAAATAGCTTGAAGTAAAAGTTTTAAGTGTTGTTCTCATCAATCAATCAAATAAAAGGTATAGATAAGTGTCTTTAGGGCTAATGGAATCACTTAATCAATATTGAAGGAATCAAATGATAATGTGTGAGCTAAGGACAAAGAGGGATGATGGTTGAGGTGTTGGTAACCCAAGGCCTCAATCAACAAGCCCCAGAAGGAAAACATATACTAGGAAGTAGGTAACCCTAGGCCCTAGCGGTTTTCCCTCTTCTTTAGCTCAAGCTTGAAGTAAATAATGGCTTGATGAAGCAAGTGATACTAGAGTGCTAAAATGGTAGGGCTCTAGAAAAATGCTTCAAAAGGTAGGGTTTCTAGCACAATCTAGTAGGTGAAAAGTTATTAAGACAAGGACAATAACACGTGCTTGATCTCCTAGGGTTTTAAGCTAGAAATTTCATAATCTTGGGAAAATGCAAAGTAAATGTACTACAACCATTCAAAGTAAAGAATAATTGCAGAAACTCACTTACATTCAACAAGAATAATCTAGCACTTAGCCTAGTTGAAGACTTTCCACCAAGAAAAATGCCAAAAAACATCAATATAAGCCTCCTCCAAGAGTTGCGCACCGCTTAATTTCAGCCAAAGAGCCTGAAAGGAGTCTAAATTTTAGACCTCACTTAGTGAGTGAATCAATGATCATAAAATACAAGGGAAAAATCCCTTATTTATACAATTAGAATGACCTTTAATTACAAAATTAGGTCAAAAAGGCTGGCATGGCCAATTTACATGAGAAAATCCAATTTTACATAAATTTGTCAAATAAAACTCTAATTTAAGATTTTTAGGGTGATGTCTTGCCCTTCCTAGGGTGATGTTAGCCTCCTTGCTATAAAGTTAGCCCTCCAAGTGGAACGTTGGGGCCCCAAACCCCTTTGGAACTGCCACACGTGCCAACCAATACCGTCCTGAAGCTGGGTGCCTCAACTGGGTGACGTCAAGGCTATGAATGATGATGTCAAGGGCCTTCAAGGGACAACATCATTGTAGGAAGGCAAGGCCCCCTAGGTCCAGGCCTGTTTGGTTATCTCTAGTGGAACATCCTCCTCATTCTCTAGTGTAAGCCTCTAGTATATGTTTTCCCTTCGCTGGGGTCTCAGCATCCATCTAGTGGGATTTTATCCCTATGGAGGTCCGAGATAATCATCTCCTCATGTGTATCTATCCATTGGGCATGGTCTTGCAGCAACAACAAGTACACCTTCCATGAGCTCATAAGTTAGAGGGGTCAAAGCAATGTAAATCCCATCTAATAATCAAGTTACCCAAACATGTGCATAAAAGCCCCCTTTCCCAGACAAGTGCTCAAAGACATTATGCTTTTCTACAAGCTAGGTTTGCAGAGGGTTTTAGGACGTCCTATTGGGATAATTCTCCTTACATGTGGGATGTTTGCAAGTGAGGACCAATCTAGGTCATGTAAGTGCATGAGATGGTATGGAGATGTTTGGGAAATGGGTGTAGTGATGACAGGGAAATGTAGGGCTTACTTGTTGGTGCCTTTGAAGAGGGTGAGATGCACCTTGTCATGGATGAAAATGTTTTCAAGACCATTCAATGCCTTTTTACTTTTTTATCTTATTGCATTTTCTTTCAAGAGAATAGCTAGGGGACACTACCCTGGCATGGTGACCAATGTTGATAGTGTTACCCACAAGCATTTCACGGAGATGAGAAGGTTGGCTCATGATGAGACCCCCTTTCTCTTGTCTATGCCACCAAGATCCACTACCCTGGCATGGTGACCAACTGAATGGTAGTGTCATACCGCTACATGCCCATGGACCTAATAGGTTGGCTAGCTCGTGATGAGACCCCCTATCCTCAAACTAGGTCTTGAGTTTATTTATTTATGGGTCCCTCCTTTTTCTTATTGAGAAGCCATTTATTTCTTTCTTAGGGATCCCTGGGTGAAGCATCTGAAGGTTTTGTTCTTTTGGCTTTTATCTTTCACCGGCTAGTTTTAACCTCTGGGCCTTTAGCCACTTCTTTCCACAAGGCAAGGTACAACCCTTTGCTAGCTTGGAAAACCCAATGCCCAAACCAAATGAAGGGGATGGATGAGAGGGAAGATGATGAAAAGTGATAAGTATGGTGGGAATGGACGATGGCCTTTCATGAACCCACCCAGTGGCAACTCATTCAAAAGGGAACCAACTTGCTAGGGCATTCTATCACCCCCCCAGGTATGGACAAGTCAAAAGGCATAAATTCCAAGACACGTCATGAAGAAAAAGAGAATTAAATGCACATATTCAAATGTTTTGAGAATCAGAGTGACACATAACATGATACCCTGACTCATTACCTCATGGAGAAAGACCTATTGTTGCTTCAGGACTAGGCCAATGGGATGGATGTTGTTGCTGCTGTCAGGATGGAGTCACTAAAGAAGAAGGATGGGCTCTCCAGGGCTAGGCTCAATTCAATATGTCTCTCGGTATTCCATGTCTATGACCTGTGGGCCTCAAGACATAATCTCCTTAGTTATCCCTAGGTTAGGGGATAACATCTGGCTCCAACTCGGGGACATGTGCTCACTGTAGAGTGAATGAAAACCTCAACATCTCTGGTACAACCTATGACCTGCTAGATCTCAACAAAATCTATTAGTAATCATTTGGGGTGGTGATATCACCCCTGGTTCATATATGGTATAATAAAATGAAAGTAAGAAATCATATATACAAATGGAAATACAAATAATCTAATATGAAATGTAGATGGTATATATAATGAATGAAAAATGCCCACCTACTTACCTTCACTTACCTGTGAATTCAAGTCTCTGACCCCTGATGGGGTTTGAGGAGGTGTCCACCAACCGATAATGGGTGCCTTCTTCCTTTCAACATGGATAAATAGTAGGCAGCATTGACTAATTTTCTTCCAACTTTGAAGGGTCCAAGACAAAATTGTGCACTCCCTCTAACATTAGTAGTCTCTCCCTTCTTTATATCCCACATCCAGACTGTATCTCCCTCTTTGTAATACTTGGTCTTGAATTTGGCTCTGTTGTACAACTCTAGTGTATTGTCTTGAGGGAGGTGGGTGGGATTCTATTGTGAAAACTTCTTGCTGGGATGGTCGGATCAGTATGTCATCTTCTCCTTTCTTTAATAACTTGACAACCCCAACATATTTATATTTATATTTGTTAAGGCATTGTTGATACTCTTCCTTCTTTGGCCATTGTATTTGATCAAGTCTTCCTCTGTAGCGAAAGGCATGTCGTCAGGGGAAAATACAAGAGGACTCTCTTTGACCGATTCATGTGTTTTGTTAATTCCAATGTCATCACCAATTTCTTACACATGGAATTTGGTCATTGGCACATTCGGGAGGTGGCTTATAGTCCCATCATTCATAGGCGCATTAATATATGTGAGATCCATCTCTAGGGTGCCTCCCAACATTGCAACAAACTTCCTGGATAATAACATTCCTCACACATCCGGGACATCCACCACCATGATATCCATGTGGATTACTCTCTCGGGGTGTTTTCCAAGGCATACTTCAACATTCTCAACTACCCCATGCGTGGGTATGGATTTGGACTCAAAACCACATACATTCTTGTAAGGCCGTGTGACCTTTAGGCCCAATTTTTCCATGACCTTCAAAGACATCACATTAGCACCTGCCCCTGAATCAAGCATACAATTGTTAAGGCATTTTTTATCAATTAGCAAGGTCACGAAGAAACGTGGATGTCCATCATATTGCACCCTAAAGTGATCGCCTTATAACATAATAGGAGGGTCCATTGGTCCATCTAAGCCTTTGAAAAAAAAAATTGAACCTTTCTTTGACAGATGGGACCTTGATGATTTCTCTCAAGGGAATGGTCACATGCATTTTTGCTAATGCACCTTGTTGACGAGCGAAATCAACCATCCATCAACTGAGAGAGTGGAACCGGTCCGGGGTTGCCTAATAACCCAAGCCATTTGGGATGAACCACCCTGACGGGTTTAGCGGCTCCGTTAGCCGATATAAGGTCCTAAGAAAAAAAAAAAAAAAAACTAATCTAAACTAACTAATCTAACTAAAACTAAATAAAACAAACTAAACTAACTGACAATAAATAAAACAAACTAATAAACCAATCTAATTAAAACTAACTATTAAACAAACTAATTAAAACTAATTATTAAACAAACTAAACTAATCTAACTATTCTACAATCTACTAACTACTACTATACTAACTCTAACTAATTAACTTATCTAACTACTAACTGAAATATAACTTATTCACAAAATGTACAATATATGCAATTTACAGATTTAAACAAAACCTGAAAAAATTTTGTTTATATTCTGTCCTAAGGCAGAGAGATATATTTTTGATTTTATAATTTTATGAGCAGAAATAAAACAGAAAAATAACTAAACTGAATCACTAATCTAAACTACAAATATATCTAACTAAAATACTTAAATAAATTAACAAAATAATCACAAACTAACCTGGAGAAATGCTCTCGATTTGTCCTGTGTATAACGACTTTTTTAGCTGACCGGAGGGAGGAAACCCACACCGAATAATTCAGGAGCTTCTCGTAAATGATACGTTGCAGTGCTCTACAAGTTTGTTTACAGGACAAACAAGACATACAAATAACAACAATCTTATAATTTATAAATCTTAACAATTAGGTAAACCTGTATGTAAAGACTTATACAAAATAATTCAATTGATGAAGAAGAGAAATCTGTCATTCATTAACTGAATCAAATAATTGTTGTATTTTTAATTATTGAAAGAAATCAGACATGGATCACATTAATTTCAATCATATCATTCTGCAAAAGACTATGATAGCTAAAGTAGTCATTAATCAAGTGCAAATTGATAAGCATAAACATGAAACAAAAGATTGATATTATGAAAGCAAAAGTTGTAGCAGAACATCAACTTTTGTCCCAGTTTGTATTAGAAATCCATAATCCTGGTTCTCCCATGAGTGAGGATGATCCTTATTACAAAAATAATAAGTATTTATAAGTTTTCCACAGGGTAAAACCTCCCTGTGGAAGTTATCAAATTGATTACATAAAATCTGGGAAGATATCCCAAGTTTAACTAAACTAGGAAACTACAATAAACTAAAACACTCAAATATCCCCTAGACTGTCCATCATGTCCCATGCAATTTCGAATTCCCCTGAAAAGGGCCAAAAATAGACAAGTTAGAAGCGTCCTTTATTAACAAAATGATAAAAAATTAATCCTATAGACTAGCTATAGAATCCTCTGATTCTATAGCTGGTCTAAAATAAGACATAGAATCAGAAATAAAATCAATTGAAAAAATTTTAAAGAATTAAATTCAATTAACATCCAACAACTATTTGAAAATGAATAATTTAATTTGAAATTATTATACCATTCGAAATCAAACAGGATCAAAATCATTCAACCGAATACAGAGATAGGTGTACTATGTTTCTTGTGTTACCACAAAGTCGGGTTAACATAATCACAACCGAAAAGTTGTGAAATAGTTTCATATCCAATTGAAACCGATATGATCAAATAGATTGCTGACAATCGTTATGCTGCCTCAACAAGAGGAGATACAATCGAATTGAAACAAGATCACTTTTCAAATCGTTATAAATGTAAAGATATAGAAAACGATTTATACCATAAGCGAATTAAACCAACACTGACACATAACTGTCCACAAACGAAAACGTAACAGGATCAATCAACTATTATCAGAGTTCGTAAGAATTGGTCGATCATTTGCTATTACAAATTGGGGTAGACAAAATCATTCACAAAATCTTTTCTTGAGTGTATTTAGAAACAACTATTACCTGAATTTCCTCATATGAATTTAACAGAATGACATAAGTCAAACCGATTTTACAAACTCGTTTGAGAACAGAACTGTAATCAAATCTATTTTGATATGAATGCAATTCATAAAATTGATCAAACTAACTGAAGATACAGCTATCCAATCAAACGAATCAAACAACTAGGGTTTTACACAGTCGTCATGGATCAAAACGTTCCATGATTCGGGCGTGAACATAATTCGCACAGACTTAAATGAGCGTATTGTTTTAATAAAAATAGAGTCATGTTTCCCAAATTGGAAATGATCAAATCTAGAACATTATATGACACAGCATCGTAACAACCAAATTCATTGAAATCGTTTGCCAATCACAGCGTATGAACCATAACGAATCAAATCCAATCATAATCGTATTCTAAATTGAGCATGAAAAGCTTCCTATTCRGAATAGATACAAAACAAATCTAGTTGAAAACAAACCATTAATTTCATTACTTCAATCAGACAAACGAACAGATCAAATCCAAAYGAAGACCATTCAAATCCAATAAAAATCTATGGGCAGATCGTATATCAAATCGAAATTTCTTTTTATTTTTAGCAAAGCAAAACAATGTACAGGATGAACACCGAATGACAGAGCCATTTCGAAATATAAATAGAGCCATTTGAGAACCAAATTTGACTTATTATATTAATCCTGTTCATTCACAAAATCAAAATCATACTTGTATGGCAACAAGACGGCTTGATCATGCCAATTTAGAGTTGATAACGGTTGTGGCCGATTCAACATTCTTGAAAAGGGTGGAGCCTGTTGTCTTCTGCTTCTTATCAGTTGCTTGGATTTGGTCTCTCTGGCTGTTCAATACTACAATTTGATCTTCCAGTGATTGAATTTTCGATTGGAGCAGGGGAACATCAATGTAGTATCGTTCCAACCATAAGTCACATTGGTCACAGGATGACTGTGTGGGTTTTGTAAGAGCAGGCGGGGGTTTAGGCATATGGCTGAGGGTTTCATTAGACAATTTAATCCCTGGGTAACTGGGATTGTTTCTTAGGCAAGGGGGAAGATTCGGCACAAAATCGTAAGGTGGTTCAGGGCATAAACCCTGTGAGTAAGGGTACTTGGTGGCTAGAAAATGTTCTATGTTAGAGTCAGAATCCTCACTAAGGATTATAGGCTTTCACTCAATAGAGGGTTTAGGTTTGTTCCTGGCCATCCTTGAAATGAGTCGAGCGTTCTTTTTACCCTTGGCATTGGAAGTAGGGTTAGCCTTGGGCTTTTTGCTCACAGGTATTTTAATAGTCTCAACATTCTTAGTTACAGTGTCGGGTAAGTCAACTTTAGGGTCGACCGAAGGCTTAGGAAAGGTCAACAGGATATGGAAAGGCACAGGTGGCTCGGTGTTGGCTTCAGTCACCATAGGTTTGTCAACCTGGACAGGGTCTGTGTCCTCAAAACCATTACGAGTGATGAAAGCTCCCCAGCTATCATCGTGTAAACTCAAGTGATAAACAATAATAAGTTTAATAAGCCCATGGTGGAACAGGCTATTGTCAGCCTTCTGCCTTTTAAACGTTTTCGACATTTTATATAGGCTGCGCTGAAAGTAAAAGGGAAAATTCAATGGGTATCCGATAAAATTCGTTAACAAACGTAGGTGGTAGAGGAAAACGAGTCCGTATCGACCTTCATAGGTCACGAACTGCTTGACTACCATAAAAGTATCATGCCATCGTGGTTTAAGTGCAGAGATGGGCATACCTCTATCACAAGAAGTGACCTTTCGCGAGAGGAACAATAGTGTCCATGGCACCTCCTCGACCTTACAATTTTTGAACCAATGATGTCCTGTGGCAGGTAACCCTGTAGCAGAAATGATAAAATTCTCATAAATTTCCAACTAGATTTCACCCACCTTGGCTCTACAGCCATCGAAAGTCATGGCAAACTGTCGTGCTACAGCTAGATTAAAACGTTCGAATTATTGCACGAAGGTGAGCCATCCGTTATCCTCCAAGTCTTTGTGGGCATTGTCAAACATTAACAAGGATTGGTTTTCATTTGGCTTGATTCAGACAACTGGTGCCATGGAGCTGAGCACATGGTAAGACAAGGGTTTGGATCATAGCACACACAGGAGTAGAGCTACCCGAGCTAACAGAGGTAAGTGGGGAATAAGGGATAGGCATAAATGCTATCATGCGAAGGTGGTGGAGTTTATCTCTACCATGCATAACAATTATTGCCAAAGTACAACCACCGATTTTCATAGCTGTTCAACCCACTATAGCATAATTCAACACTCAAGTCATTTGCCCAACCAATGAAATAACGATAAGTGTATAAACCAACGCGCAATCAACGTTGTGCCAAAGTTTTAAACCATCAACATACGATTTGAAACCAATGCCAAATAATTAACCATGCGCCAATGTACTGTAACAACTCGTATAAGTATTTTGACCAAGGTGCCAAAGGGTCTTCAACATACCAATAGTTATGAAAATATTAACATAGGGATTATATCAAAAGACATATATAAAAATTTAATCATAACCCC
>JZKD02S1098540.1:0-13074 GCA_000966675.3 Picea glauca | reverse complement strand
GATTGCATTGTGTCATAGTCATTGAGTATATGATCCATATGTGCATGTAGGTTGCGCGTGTTAAGTGAGAGAATTCATACAGATGAGTTTGTATGTATGGACTGGTAATCATACTGTAGATGCCACTTTGCGCTAGTCCTAAGGCGTTGCATCTCAATATCAACTTTGTGTTTGACTTTGAAGTTATCTTTTGTAAGAGCACTTAGTAAATACAAGGAGTCTATACTTCTGACACGAGAAAATGTCATGTATACAAGTCCATGTATTCGAATTCTAGCAGGGTCAAATGCAACACTATCAAGTGTTAGTCCTTGCGATCTGTGGACTGTACGTACACATGCAAGTTTAATTGGAAATTGTTTTCGAATCTTCAGTCGACCTGTCTTTACCGATGTCGATACTGGTTTTGATATTCGTAAGATAGATGTCCAATCACCTGCAATATTTGAATTATATAGATAAGCCAACTTGTTTGCTTGTCGGTGGCCTATATGCGGCTCATGGAACTTAATCCATAGGACATCAAATTTTTATGTTTTGGTATAACCTTTGAGTATTCCATCTGCACCATTTACCAAGCCATCCCATGAATCATAGTTGCAAGCATATATTTCAACTAGCATGTCTAATTTTAGGACAAGTTGCAAAGGAAAAGTGGTTGTATGTTCATGATGTGGTACATTTCCATGGTTGTCTTCTTCGAGGTCAATTGAATTGATGATGATATCATCGCCAGGCATGAGCGATAGAAAGCACTTGTTATGCATTGCAACATCCCTATTTGCGTAGAACAGGTAAGGGAAGGTTGGGTATGTTGGTGTAGGTTGCATGCACCTTGAATTGATATATGTTAAGTCATCGTGTGTTTGGTTGTTTGTCCGCATTCTATTAAGAATTACAATAAATGTTTCATCTGTCTGGCACATTGTATTATGTAATTTAAAGCATTTTATATTGTCCTTCCAGAAGTCATGCGTCACTATTTTCATATTGACCGTAGGTTGTTCAAATATCAAAGAATCTTGGATGGGTTGTGCCTGGTAAATATCCCCACATAATATCATGTCAATGTTCCTAAAGTATTTGGTGTGCACATGTTTTATGTTTCTCAGTCGGTTGTCAATGGAATACAAGAAGCGACTTCTAATCAAAGATGCCTCATCTATGAAGACAAGTTATAGTTCGTCATAATGCTTAGACAAGGTATCTAACATTTCCTTGCTGAGTGGAAGAAACTGCGACTTGTTAAAAGGCATAAAAAATGCAGAGTGGATTGTTGTTCCACCTGCATTATATGCAAATTTTCTTGTGTATGCAACTATTAGCCCCTTTGGTTTCATAGGATCAAAGGAATTGTTTGAATCATAGATTCGTATAAACATTTGGAATAGTGCTTTCACTGTGAATGTCTTGCTTATTCTCGCCTCACCTGTAAGGAACAAGTGCAGAGGAGTGTGCATGTTCAAGCATTTTTTAATTGCAATGCCCTTTACAATTGTTTGTTGCTCTCGATTCAACAGATGCCTGAGTCTGTAGTATTCATTATTTTCAATAAGGAAAGGATGTTTTGTGACTTGAAAGCCAAGATTGATACATTTTTCAATGTCGGATGCTCAAGGAGGAGGAAAATTTGCTTGCAAGTCATAGGACTCACAGAGATTTCTAGTTGTTTTACGGTTTGAATGTCTCGTCAACATTGTCAGGGTTTTCTAGTTCATGAACTACACTTTCTAAATCACCCCATGTTGGATTAACATTGTATGTAAATCTAGATTCATTGGTTTGCACTGTAGTCTCATAAGCAATATACGCAGCTTCCCATGTAGGGAAGTTATGTTTTAATGTGTTTTCATTGTCATCAAAAGGAACATACAACTATAGTTTTTCTCTACAATAGTTTTCATAGTTAGTATGTTTATTGTATTTGACAAAGCGTATTACAGAGTTTTTTTTCTTTTTGATATGGGTGCACCATTTTTTTTGTAATGTGATACGAACTCTACTAAGCAGGTATGATTAATAGGAGATGGACACTGGAGGTAATAATCAATAATAGAGCGACATAGTACATCCTCTGAATTGTCAGGCTCTTGTTCTAGCAAAGACGGTGGTTTAAACAAAAAATGTGTGTTTTTCAAGTGGAGATGTGTTTATGAAGACACATTTCCTTGAACTATAGTGTAGGGGCAGGGAAAGCGCAATGTGGACTGCTTGTTGAGTAGACATTTGTTGAAGATTAAGCAATGTATTTCCAAGTGTACATATGATTTGCATAGCATCAATATGACTTCTTTCATGTTCTTTGTGTATTCTTCTTAATGCACTTGTCATAGATTTGTCAACCTTTGTCATATATGAGGTATAGTACGATGACGCGGCATATGCATTGAGGACATACTGTGCATCTGTATTTGCATTCCATATAACTAGCATGTCTTTGGAGAAACTATTGTTCCAAATATGAAAAAGTTCTCGTTTAAGGAAAACTATTGGTTGTTAAAGTGTAGATTGTATGGCTTGGATGTACTCATCTTCTGTTAGATTTAGCTCTGTCAAGAAGTCATCGAAGATCATTAACTCATCAAAGTCTCGTTGTTCTATAAATGCGAACAAGGATTTAGCTTTCTCAATGAGAACATTGTCCTCTAAACTAATTGGCTCTATGATTCTTGTTGTTCTCATTGGCGACACAGGGAAGTTGTATCTGCAATGTGAATTTTTCTGGTTTTTACAGCTTCTTGTATGATAATGTTTATGAACTTTGGCAAGTTTTGGACCCAAATGATTTGTGTTGCATGTTATGTATTTGTCCACAAACTGCTCAATCTATGAGTTGTTGTCATTTCCATGGACCGGTGCACCCTCTATCCACAACAATGTGTGGTCATGCTCACTCCCTCTATTCTAGAACTCAGTCACAAAAAAGTAGTCCGATATTTTTCCGAAGAACGTTTCATCATGGCATATCAATTGCCTCAAAGAATTTATTTTATGCCTATAGTAGCGAGTACATGTCACTGGGTATTTTCTTATGAGGTAGTCAATGTCATCATTTTCCAATGTATCAGTTTGTTTTTTCCTTTCCCGGTCCTATACAATTCAGACACTCTAGCCACCAATGGATCCCAACAATGCTCTGCACTTGTAAATGTGATGAAAAATGTTGGTGGTCCCAATTGTCGGATCATTGTAAAAATAGTTTTCTTGTTTTGTTGCAAATAGTCAAGAGAGATGCGAATGCTTTTGAAATCTATGTATCCAATATCATATTTTATGATTTTTTCTAGGTTTGCTTTGTACTTAACATCTTTGGCCAATAAATTTCTTCCCTGTAGCTCGTCTTTTCTTATTCGCACCCACATGCAAGAGAGCACTTGCTCAATTATTATGCGCATTGTTTTGAAAAACAAATTTGTTATGTGACAAGAGAAGTCACCGCTTGAATGTAGCAGTTCCCATCGAACTATTTTTTGGTAGTTGAATCATTTCGTAATGTCATTGGGACGTGGATCTCCATAGAAGAGTGTTGGGAAGTTCATTTCCTCAACAAATTTGTCCTTGAATATTCCAAGTGGACGTTGCCCTTCAACGGGTGCAATTTTGACAATCTTGTCTTGCAAGTCACGAATGCGCTGTGAGTCAGTGAATCCATGTATCAATGTTTCAGCAGGTCTTTCATTCTCTGATTCATCGCTTGTATCAAATTCACTAGCAGTTTTGAAAGTCTGTGCAGAGTTGTCATCCCCTTCTCCAAGAACATTGTTCCAATTATCATTTATACAGATGTTATGTGCTTTGTACAGGGCCCTGGAACATAATTCTTTTAATGCTTTCATGACAACATGCACACACACTTTATATGTCTGGTATGCATTCTTGTATTGTAGACGTCTTTTGAGAGCTACAACAATTGTCATTGTATCGTTAATGAATTGTGGCAAGGATTTTTATACAACATTTAGTTGGACAGGCACATTAATAATTGATCTTGTTAAGCCCATTTGGGGTCGTTTGTATCCCCAGGGTCTGATTTGTGCAAATGCAATTCGCAGAGACACAAGTCTCTCTTCAAGTTTTGTAAGTGTACTTACATTTGGTAGTGGTGTATTACATCTTATTTGGTCAGGTGTTGCAAACTGTGGCAGTTTTCCATTTTCAAGTGATCGTTTGCATGGAAGACAAATATTGCCACTGAAAAATGTTCTATCATTTAGTGTCAAGCCAAGGTATTCTGCCTCCAAATCAGGGATGAAATACTTAGTGTTTTTTGTGAAATTCAATTGATCGCAAATTTCACATGCAATGGAAGGAGTGTCTTTAATTTGTTTCATATAAATCTGTTTTGCATCTTTCTTCCCTAAACAAGCATGCGTGGAAAGTGTTTGCTCGTTTTCATTGATAGTAGTGCATGGTATTGGCTCTAGGCCACGAAATGTGGTTTTTTACTCTCAACCAGTACCATGACCATTGTGGGGTATGTGGATGTACCTGTTTCTCTCGTGTATCTATTTTTTCAACATGTGGTAGGTTAACTTATAGTTTCCACTAGAAACTAGTTTCACTTGTCGACAAGCCATGTTGGAGGTGGAATCAACATTTCTTATGAGCATTGCATCCTCACCATCTCGATGATGCAAACTGTGATGTTCTTTTTCATTGGACATGTGATGTTTGTGTTCAACAGAAAGTGCAAAAATGTGAGTGTGTTGTGCACGAACAATTTTTTTTAGGTTGTGATATGTGAGTTTATGTCTAGAAGGAATCGTACCAATGTATTTTTTTCTCCCACGTATGACCTTTTTTAGGTTGTGATAAGTTAGTCTACGTTTTTTGTTTAAGGTTTGTATGACCTCATGACAAGTGGGATGAGTTCCATTCTGATTAAATAGCATGCAATGCTTATGCATATTCGATGTGGTTTGGGTGGCATGGACACTAGATCCTGAACTGGTAGTATTTCCTATACTACCAATGTATTTTTTCTCTCACGTATGACCCTTTTCAAGTTGTAATAAGTTAGTATACATTTTTTGTTTAGTCTTTGTATGGCCTCATGATAACTTGGATGAGTTTCATTTTGATTAAATAACATGGGACTCTTATGCAAATTCGATGTGGTTTGGGTGGCATGGACACTAGACCCTGAACTGGTAGTATTTCTCATCAAAGGTTGATAATGGATATGTGGTGTATTTATTTTCAACGACATGATGTCAATTGTTCGATCGTAGTTTGAGCAATACAATAGGAATGGACAGTACCATCTGACAGGGTCGACCACACCTGGATATTTACTCTGAATATGATAGATAGCCATTACAAATAGAATCTGCCATCCTCTACATTTCCTTTCTCATATGGCATTTCCATGTTTACAAGGTATTGTTGCCAACTTCCAATCATCGACATACTTTCTAGGAGATATGGTAGAAGGTGTTGATGCAAACAGTTAAAAGCCTATTAGCTGCCACCTATAATTGCATTGCAAAAGGATTGTACATTGTAAAGCCCCAGTGAGTGAAGATCGAACTCTGTTGCTACCAAATAGCAAATTGCATCGAACAAACTATCTCCACAACTAGATGCAATACTTGTCGTTATGTGCAATCCATGGGAGTGTATATGATGCATAATTTGTTTCCCATGCGGCTGAAGGCCTTTGCAAATGGGGGACAAGTGAATATGAGGTCCTCCAAGATTGTATATGGATAATTTTCTATAGAGTAGTGGTTCATAATGGGCACTGAAAGGATTGGCATCATGGAACAAGATGCAATATGGATCCCTAGATGCAGTTTTGTTGAATAGTAGATATCTTATTTTTCTTGTCAATGACCATATTCCATTTGATATATTCAGCCATTTGGACAACCACCATATACAAAATGTATCTCCCCAAAGTCCCCTCTCATGTGCAGGCAGAGCTGCAGATGCAGACAACCACATCTTTGAAAAATACGTAGTGACATCATGTATTCCATGCAACTGCCAAAGAAAATCAGATGCCAATTTGTATTGATACGACTCCAATGCCTCAACGCCACCATTTTCTAAACAGCCCAAGAAATAATCTATCAATCCATTGTGCAGGTCGGTCGAGGAATAACGAAAATGCAATAGAACTTGAAATGCATTGAAGAGGCAATCTCCCACGGTATACGAGAATGCATCCAATCTAAAAAGCCCATTGCTAGGCAATACTTGGTCAATGTTGTCATGTACAATGGAGTCTGTATCTATTTCTTAGTACTCAACATCTATTACTTGCTTCATCTCTTAAGTTGCGATTTTCAAGATGTTTCTTAGCTATATTCAAATAATATGCACATAAGGAAAAAAATAAAAATGAAAACTATAAGTCCGGGATTGCATACCAATTCCGCTATGTATCCTCCAACTTTCTTCCCGTCAAATTCAATCCCCCTATTCGCTACAACATATGACAAACAAACAAACTATAGTGAACAATGAACCAAATAGAAGAGACAACGCAAATGAAATAACATTATAAATTTGCTCAGCACAAAGACCGAGTATTCAAGGCATATCGTTTTTGAACCTATTCCATGCGTGCATCCCACAAGCGCTTCAGTGCTGGAAGATGCTTTGCAGGAAACAAAGGACAACATAAAACCAACAGGTAATCGAGGTTTTTGATTCAGAGAATAAGAGCATGCCCCATCAGAAGGTCGTGGTAGATGCTTGCTCCGCAATGACAACTCTGAATTCGTTTTGTAAACCCCTTTGCATTGCTATTTTCGAAAGAGGTATGGTACGATATCTAGGACGTCGAAGTGGGCATATGTGATTGGAAGGGAACAACCTAGAAAAAATGCACCAAACACATGGTTTCCAGAAACATGAAATATGAGGAGAACATTCAATTTTCTTTCTTATATGTCAGTGTGGTTGCAACAGATGTGGGTTTTGTGTCCAGAAATCGACATTCAAAGCGGAACAAGACGTTTTGGAAGGGAACAGTCTGGGAAAAATGAACCAAACGTATGGTTTTCAAGACCAGAAAAAATGAGGAGAAAAATTTGATTTTCTTTTTTATATGTTACTATGGCTGTGACAAAGGTGAGTTCTGTGTCGAACATTGACGTTCAAGAACAAGGACAAGACACCAACACACTATTGTTTCTCTGCTCGTAATAGGCACACACAAAGATGTTCTGCAATATGATTTTGTCTCAGGCATTCCTAGTATTGAAAATTCTTACTTGCAAGATGAAACAATAAACAACAAATAAGGAATAGGAATGAAACCATGGCTGATCCGGATTATTTTCGGCACAAAATGAGATCGAAGATACAATAGAGAAATGCATAGAGATATCACAGATATTCAATAACATAATAGAAATGTATCAAAGATGCAACCATAAACATAGATATATAGTAATACATGATTTCTATTAATGAAAGAAATGTACAGAGACTGTAAAAATACAGAGTGAAAGACTCGCTAGAATGGTGGCAGCTTATCTCTGAGAAGAGATGTAACAACTACTCGCATTCGCAAGAAGATGATTACAATGAGGCTTTGAAGGCCTTTTTACAATAAATAGGAATGCCAAAAACCCTAGACATCCAAAAACCTAACCCTAGGATATGAAGCGTCAAAAGTTATGTGGGCCCCGTTTGGGTAAGTTAGTACATCAACTTCCCGGGGTCGTAACTTTTGCATACAATCTCCATTTTAGGCGTATGATAGCTCGTTGTAAAGGTATCATCGAGGAGATTCATTTTGGGGACTCAATCATGCCTTTCACTATCATTGAGAAACTTGATATCGAAAAACCTTCATTTAGGCCCTAGAAGTTAAAACCTGTTAAAAATAGTAAATTGCCAAAATTGCCAGAACACTGTTTTGAGCTAGTCGGAAAAGGTGGGTGGCCACTAATATCCACCTGGATCAATCCTTCCTCCTTAGGAAGCAATGGTCTCCATTGCGTTGAGTTCCTGGGGGAGAGGGAAAAATGTTTGTTGGATCTGCATCTTGGTGAGCTGCTTGTATTGTTGGAGACGTTGCGCTGCTTAGTTTGTGGAAGTCTGTCATGAAATTGTTGAAGTTGAGGCTGTTCAACAAGTCGAGCTACATGAGAGGAAGGTGTGAAGAAGGAATCTTTGTGCTTTGCTGCAACCTTGTCGACCTGCTTCTGTTGGATAGAAGGTGCAGGGGGCGAGGCTGTAATGATTGCGTGTCCTTCTATTCCCCTTTTGAACAGATTGTGAAGAAGCTGAATTTTGCAGTATGAGATACTACCTTGCGACACTTTTTAGGTGGAACTACCTCTGGTATTCTATATAGATGACCCTCCAAAGTAACAATGACACTACGGGGTCGAGACTCATAAACAACATGGTGTCTCCACATATATGGTTGGCCCAAGAGAATATCACAGACATCCAGTGGGGAAACATCACATAATACCTCATCCTTGAAGGGTTGGATGTCGTATGACAACCGACACTGTTGGCTGACACAGAGATCTCGTCATTGCCGAAGCCACCCGATGTTGTATGGATGCGGGTGTGGTGTTGTCGACAATCCCAACTGTTTGACGACCTCTGTTGAGATGAGGTTTTTCTGGCTTCTGCTATCAACAATAAAATGCAGCGGGGTCCCCTTCACCCACATCTGTGAATGAAAAATGAGCTCCCCCTCTTCAGGATCTGTTGGTTCCTCTGGTTGAATTGTTGCGGTCGTGACAATAGTAGTGGGGTCTGCGTCAATATCTGTCCTTTACCAGTATTTTCAGAATCAGATTTTGAATCAGGGTTTGGTTCCTTGTCTTTGATCTCGACCACCAATGACTGTTTTGAGCGACATTCATCGGTGTTGTGCCAGGGGCTTTTGTGGAAATCACACCATTTTTCGGTGTCCTTCTTTGTCTTCCCGTGACCCTTCTTTTCCTGTGTCTTGGACTGGTTTTCAGGAGATTGTTTGTTAGGGCCATCTTTGTTATACTTTGGTTGTTGCGGATTTGCAGACCCGAATTCTCGTTTGTTCTGGTGCTTAAATTTCTGCTCAATTTTAACAACATATCGATAAGCAACATTGAGTGATGAGATGTCCAGAAAATCCATTTCAGTCTAGATGTATTTGTGTAGAGCCCCACGGTATTTCAGAACCAAATGTCGCTCGGAGTCTTTGATACCCAGCTTGGTGCGCAAGGTATGGAAGGTATTAGTGAACTCCGGAACCGTTTGTCCCCTCTCTTGCCACAGTGTGGTCCATCTCATGTACTGGTCTTCATAGTTGCCAACAGGGTAATACTGTTCCTTTACCACATCCACAAAAAAATCCCAAGTGGGATCGACCCCATATATTCCAGACTCCTCTGTGAAACTTTGCTCCCAGTAAGTTTCCCACCAATGTTTGACATGAGAGAGAGCTTTAAGAAGTGCGAAGGTGATCTTTTCTTTGTCGGAAAAATTGTGAACAGAGAAATAACATTCTAGCAGAGTTAACAATTTTTCTAGGGCTTTTGCATCTATCTGTCCTTCAAATACAGGAGTATCAAAATTAACTTGTAGGTGCCTCCAAAGTGGCCACTTCATGAAGATGCGCCTGATGCTATCGACATGTGTTTAAGGATGTGGGCAAAATTCTCCATCATTTCGTTCCTCTGTCGCATGAGAGCTTGCTCAAGCAACAAATTGATAGGATCGTCTGCTCCATCGTTTTTCTTTTCTTTCGCCATTGAGGGTTTCTTGGGTGTGCGAGAGCGATTGTCTTCAAGAGAGACGAGCTCAAGACCCAAATTTCTATACTCGGACCACGTCGGGGACATGCATTGAAAAAACGATCAAGATGAGTCTGCTCTGATACCACTGATCCAGATTATTTTCAGCACGAAATGAGATCGAAGATACAATAGAGAAATGCATAGAGATATCACAGATATTCAATTATATAACAGAAATGTATCAGAGATGCAACCATAAACACAGATATACAGTAATACACGATTTCTATTAATGAAAGAAATGTAGAGAGACTGTAAAAATACAGAGTGAAAGACTCGCTAGAATGGTGGCAACTTATCTCTGAAAAGAGATGTGACGGCTACTCGCATTCGCAAGAAGATGATTACAATGAGGCTCCGAAAGCCTTTTTACAATAAACAGGAATGCCAAAAACCCTAGACATCCAAAAACCTAACCCTAGGAGATGAAGTACTAAAAGTCATGTGGGCCTCGTTTGGGTAAGTTAGTACATCAACTTCTCGGGGTTGTAACTTTTGCATACGATCTCTGTTTTAGGTGTATGATAGCTCGTTGGAAAGGTATTGTCGAGGAGATTCATTTTGGGGACTCAATCATATCTTTAATTATCATTAAGAACCTTGAACTCGAAAAAAATTCATTTAGGCCCTCAAAATGGCCCCGGAAGTTAAAACCTGCTAAAAATAGTAAATTGCCAAAATTGCCAGAAAACTGTTTTGAGCCAGTCGGAAAAGGTGGGTGGCCACCGATATCCACTTGGATCAATGGCACTAAAACTCACCCGTGAACGAGGAATGATAGAAGCACAACTCCAAACCATGCAAACTGCAACAACAACTCCAACTGCAGATGTAGGACCCCAACATTGCAAAGTTGAAGCAAACAAGAACAAGCAACAAGCAACAAACCACTGAACAAGCACCAAGAGGCCCAACTGCAACTGCAGGACCTCAACTTTGCAAAGTTGAATCAAACAACAATAAGCAACATCCAACGAACCAACGAGCACGCATCAACCAATGAACTAGTAATGCCGGTGAAGAACAATATTGCCCAAATTCACTGCAGACAAGATTGTCTCCAAAAATCGAAGAAAACTGTATTGTAACACGCATGTTCAATGAACATTTAACGGTGTGAGGCCTGTTAGGTAAACACTTAAGGCTGTCAAAACCGTCGAAGGGCCTCGCGCTGTGCAAACATTTAAAAAAGAATGCAGTGTAGCAGGCCTGTTTACGTACGCAATAATGAAAGTGTCTTTCTAAGTACGTAACAATAAATAATAAATAAAAATAATAATAATAACAATAGTTCGAACAATGGAGACTATGCAAAAAATTTTTACTCAAAGGACAAAGTATTATGAAGTCAACTAATAAAAAGACCGTCTATTCAATCTAAGGACAAAGTATTATGCTCAAAAAGTTTGGATATCTAAACATTTCAATATAAATAGTACAAATTCAAAAAGACTGTAGATGATAAAAACTTTGGATATGCCAACATATAAAACATTGAGAATAACCATGCTAACAATAAAACCTCAAATCTATTATCCAATGAGATCATGACATATAAGGTTTTTTTTTATTATAAAAAAAATAATGTTTTTAGTTTTCTAGTTTAAACAATAGACATAATGCAAAAATTTGTAGTCGAACACAAACTAATATGAAGTCAACCATTATCAATCGCTCTAGTTGCTCTAGGCCTTTTGCCGGGACTTAGAGGGACTAATAAGGTGTCCACAAGCGATTGATGTTTAGGAGGATATGCCATCATTTACACAAACAAACCAACCAACCACACCCTTATCTAATACAACCACATTCGCATTCGCATTCATCCACAGCCCAACCTTACACCAGTCGTTTCTAAACACCTCAACTCTTTCCTCTGCTAAAAAATTATACATTCTGTATCACAGAATTCGAGCGGTGGAGGGGTGTGCGTGGAGCTTTCAATGGCGATCATATCTCCTTCTCATCCTTCTGGTTGGTCATTCTTGAGATCAGAAACTCCGAACAACCCGTGGGTCAGCCATGGAAAAGGCAATTCTGAAACTATTCCTATTGTTCTCGTTAGATGTGTGCGTAGCAATAATGATGAAAATGCCACGACATGTAGTATCCGGGAAACAAATCCCTCCTTTCGGGAAACAAGTCGCAGGGAAATTACAGACTCGTCTGCTGCCCAGAACGCTCCCCATGCACACAAGGAACGGAGAAAAATCGTGAAGACTGCATGGGAAAAAATAGTTAGATGGTCAAGGTCTTGGCGCCTTTTAAATTCTCGAAGGGCAATGGATGTTCTACAAAATACTAACAAGGTCTTGACGATACCTCTCTGATCACAGTTAAAACTCTCAGTCTCTGTATTTTTAAAAAAAAAAATTCAGTCTCTGTAAGGTTGTATTTTTTATTATTTTAGACCTACAGTGTTTATTGTTGACTTTACATCCATGCTAGTATCCCATATTATTAATACTTTAATTAGTTGTTCTGTTTCGTAAAAGATTTGAGGTTGCTAGTTCTTAGGCCACTTGGATTAAATGTGCAGGTGGCCGTGCTGGGAGGTGGGTCATTTGCTACAGCCATGGCAGCGTTGGTTGCTCAGAATAAAGCTGAGATGGAGGTTAGCATGCTTATTAGAGATGATGCTGTCTGCAATTCAATCAACGAGACTAAGTTTAACTCGTAAGTGTTTTTTATTTTATTTTTTTATTTAGAGGTAATGGGTTTTGCTTGATTTGTAGGGAGCTTTTGAACTCCGAGTCCTAATTAACACGTCACAGTAACTCACCTAAACAAGGGAGGACTCCATGATAGTTGAACTTTGGAACTCTATTTTGAAAGATAAATGCCTTTACAATCTGGCTAAGGGGAATCCCCAACTTATAAATCATAATGCAATGCACAATTAGAATTGATTTTGATATCAAGATGTGTTTTTTAATGTTTTATTTTGAAAAAATTGAAACTTGTGTTTTAGGATGAAATTGTCATCACTTCAAAGAGTACATACCAACCATTATCACATCAAAATAAACTTCGAGTTGACTTAGCCTAAATATGGTGTGTTATCGCAGAGTTACTAGTTTGGGCAAAGCTCAACTCAAGCCACGAATGTATGACACAACTGGAAACAACTATCACTGTCACCTTAATAGATGTCCCCCTCGTTTTAGTGAAGGACAAGTCCAACACAAGGGAGGCTTCCTAGTGACCCTAGGGGGATTGAGATGGAAAGTGGAAAGTGATCGGAGAGTGCCCCTATAGGTCAAGGTCAAAGATGACAAAGAGGCTCGAGAGAGAGTCTTATGAACTAGTAAATGGTTGC
>JZKD02S1098529.1:0-13074 GCA_000966675.3 Picea glauca | reverse complement strand
TCAAGAACCAATCTCAAAACAATGTTTTTCAGGTGATTTATGCTACTAATCTATGTTCATGTTAAAATATGTTATGTTTATTTTTCTTTTTCCAAGGGAAATCTCACAAAGAAACCTAAGGGATGCTTCCTCACATTCGTGGATGACGTCCTGTATAAATCCCTTCGTGTAGACTAGTGTTCCTAATCTAGGGGGATTCAAACCATGTACTTGTCGACATAGAACTAGTCAAATGCTCAACAACATTGGTTACAACTGGTTGAGATAACCCATGAACTTAAGATATGTCATGTTTATGATTGAGTGAATAATATAATTTGTATAGTTTTAAGTTGTGAAAATGCTACTTATATTGCTAAGCAACTAATAAAGGAAAGATAGCCCCTAAGGCAAATCCTGAAATGTAGAATTTTGAGGTGTTAACTAATATGAAAACATCAAATAACCCCTCGGCTATAAAGATGTATCATTTTGTGAATTTAAGTCATTATTTTGAATTAATGTAGCAACTAATAATTTTTGTAGGTGGTAAAATTTATGGGTTCCAATAATGATACAACCTGAGTGGGCCTAATGGTTAAGAACGTGTGTTTCTTCCTAAGAGATCACAAGTTCAAATCTAGAGGGGGGTAGCGTATGTATACATTCATAGACTTTACCAGTAAAATCGTTGGGCGGAGGAGGTCTCATACACCAATTTGGTGTTTGGCTTGGCCGTGACCTTAAAAATATATTATTATTATTATTATTATTATTATTATTATTATTATTATTAATGTACTTCTCATTTCTAAGCAATTATCTCACCCTTTTCCTTATGAATTTTAGGACCGTAACGCAGATTGTTTGTGGAAAGAGAAGTATATCTTCGAATTCCATTCTGTTATCCAGACATCTACATTTTTTGTTTATATTGTATATGTAGATTTATTGTTTGGAGTTAATTGGCTATGCTAAAAATTAACACATTAAAATTAGTCTTAATAGTCTTAAGAGCAATTAATTATTTTTAACAAGGTGTGGATTTATCATAATCCCCCCCTTTTTTTTTATTGTTGTGAATGCAACACGTCTTATTTATTATCTAATTTAACAATTAGATGACAAATATTTGTAATCTTAGGGTACAAATTAAGAGTAATTTTTCAAAACTAATGGCAAACAAGGTTGTTATTAGCTTCCAATTAATAATGTTGAAGGTAGAATATGGTACAACGTTTTGAATATCATCTCTTTCCATTTTATTGAAGTTCAATAAAAATGTTTAACAATACAATGTCCTTTGTAGAGTACATTTTTTGTTGGCATGTTGTGTATGATTATTTGGTTTGTTCATTGGATTAGTAGGCCCTCCACTGGTGGATGGAAATTTTGTGGGCTTCATGAATGATCTTGTGAAATCCTCTAATAAGTTTGTTGCTACAGTCGTTTGTCAATCCTTTTAGCAACAAACATTGTTTTGTAGGACAATTTAGCTTGTTGTTTGTACAATGATGGTAGGTTGAAATGTTATGTTGTTTGTGAATATGATATGTGAATTATGGTAAATCAAAAGTTCCCAAGCCGAAATTACAATTGTGTTATTTGAGTTTTCTTAATCAAATTGAACTTTCCTTTTCAAGGAAATGGAAAGAGAGGTTTTAGGTTGTCCATGTAGTACCTCAACCAAAGTTAATGTAAAGGCGGGTACTTGACAAAGCTAGCCTGAGGTATTAGGATCATCTAATAGAGTTGCACAACAATTGTGGGTCTTTCCCATTAGATATAGTCGGTTTGACAAGCACGTGAATGTTAGGTTTTTTTTCCAGGTTAAAAAGCCTAGGGAAAACCCTTAAGTACTTCCCCTAATTTCGAGAATGGTACCCAAGATAAGTCCTAGAATCTTGAGGGCACAAGGTCGGTCAACAACAGGGCTCGAAGACATTACAATAATATACTTTTTATGAGCTCAATATGTCACTTGTGGGAATTGAACCACAATTGAACCTAGGTAAGAAGGATAACAATCACTCCTCCCAACCACCTAACCTAAACCCAATCAACATTGAATATTAATTATTATCAAAAACAATAAATATTTAGATTTTAATTAAACTATTAAAAATTAATAAACTACATTAAAAAAAAATTAATAAACTACATAATAATGCTAGGATCTAATTTGTTTTCAAACAATTCATAAACTTATATCATGTAGTAAGCATAATAATACAACTAATCATCTAAAACTTTAAACAATAATATATATTATTGTTTATAATAATATGTATTTGTTTTCAAACAATTCATAAACTTATATCATATATTAAGCATAATAATACAACTAATTATCTAAAACTTTAGACAACATATATTATTGTTTATTTATAATAATATGTTTTACCTAATTCATAGTGATAGTTTTTAGTTGGGCTTTGGAGTGGTGTTTAGAATATATTATATAATTAAGTTCTAGTAAGTTCCAAGGAACTCAAATAGAAATGAAAGGCATTTGTAACTCAAGTAAGGGACACCATCGTCTCTAGTTCATAAAATTCGACTTTGGTTATAGTTATATTGGTTAAGTTGGTAAATTATAATATCGAGTTTGAATATTTGAATGACATAATTTAGATTCTAGTTTTTTAATAAATTCATTGATTTCAATCAGAATTTTAATAAAGATTATCTAAATTTTACATTTTACATGGAATTTTTTTTGGGTTAAATATGAATTATGGATTATATATATAAGGTTATATTATTTTAGAAAACTCCAAGTACTTTTCATGTTTTTTAAGTAATTTTCTTTATTTTGAGGGGTATACTGGTTAAGAGTTCAACATGTTATTAGCAGGAATTGAATCTTGATGGGGAGGATAACAATCTTCCTCCCAACCATCCGAGTTAAATCCAATTGACACGCGCGCCCGTGCACACACACATACACACAAGATTATAGTTATCAAAACCAAATCGATCATCGAATCGGAATCAAACCAAAACCGAAAAAAACTGGACCACAAACACACACACACACACAAGATCATAGTTATCAAAACCAAACCAATCATCGAACCGAAACCAAACCAAAATCGAAAAAAAACTGGACCGCAAAATTGATCGACTAAAAAATACATAAAATATTCAACTTTTGAAAAAAAAATAAAAAAATCATGTGCATCCACATGAATCTGAACCATTATACACAAATACACAAAATTTCTCACATATATAGCAAGTAAGGGTGCATATAACCAAAATGAAAATGATTGCAATCCATCTCTGAACCAAAATACATCAACAAAGAGGCTTTAAATGACCTATAAAGTCCAAAAAAAATCATGTCAAAATAAATGACTACATATCATCAAAATCATTGTCTATGTTGGGATCCTCATCATCAATATCACCCTCTAAGCATTAAACTAAGATAGAAAAAGCTTAACATTCATAATCAATGATTTTGCTTGAGTGAATGGTACATTTTTAGTAGGGTCATGATAATCGAGTTTAACAATCAATGCCACCAACATTAAGGTACGTAGGGTGTTTGATGCTCTTGATTAAATGCTAGTTCCATACCCTCATACATGATAGAAAACTATTAAGTCGTTGACTTTTGAATGAGATCTCAGATTTTACTTTCTCCATAGAAACTATTAATCATGAAACAATTAATGATAATGTTAAAAATTTAAGTAAAATGACATAAAAATAATGGTAATGTTAAAAATTTAAGTAGAAGGATAAAAAAGAAAGATACAAGAAAATGCTAACTTTTACTTTGAAAATTTTACGGCTAAAATCTATGAAGGCATACATACCCTACCCCCTTTGGATTTGAACATGTGATCTCCTATTAATTTTTATACTTCATTTTAATTATTTTATTATTATTATTATTATTATTTTATTATAATGTTTTTTAGATCTGGGCCGAGAAGCCCTCTACAACCCACCATGAGAGATGTTCATGTAACATAACTCATTAAAATAATAATAAAAAACTAAAAAAATAATAATAATAAATAAAAACAAACTCCATTACATATATATATACTTTGAACACACATATATACAATCATCTTAGATACATCTTAACTCTGGATGTCTAGAAGGATCAATTCTCAATAATTGTTGACCTTACCTTTAATACAAAATTTAAAAAAATGTTAAAAGTTTGCACTCGAGAGATTTAATCTCTCTTGATAAATCCCTAATTCAAATGAATCTAAATTGGTTAATGTGAAGTATTTAAATGTTTATACCTATATTTTAAAAAACTTTTAAATAATTATTTAATTGATAAATGTCTTAAATTTTAAATTTAAATCTGCATAAATGGTTAATTTTAAGATTTAACTATTGAAATAGCAAATCCATGGCAACCATGAAATTGGCTTCTTTATTTCACCCATATTTCCGCCAATATCTGTACAAATTCAAAATTTGCAGATGCTTTCACGCTCCATCGTTTACTGATCCCAATCCTAATGCAGAACTCATCTCTCAGTCTTCCTCTACAGCTGCCTACAAACCAGAATGGAATTTCATGAACCCGCTTGATACCAACTCTTACGCATCTCTGCTACAAAAGTGTACCCACATTAAATCAGTTGAAATTCTCCATACCCATGTGATCATAAGCGGGTTAGAACAGAACTCTTTTTTGGGTACCAAGTTCGTGATCATGTACACCATGTTCGGCAGCATCGAGGATGCACGGCAAGTGTTTGACAAAATACATGAACGAGATGTTGCGTTGTGGAATGCGATGCTTAGAGCGTATGCCAGGGCTGGGAACTGTAATGAAACCCTTCAACTGTATTATGAAATGCAGAGGAATTGTATGCTGCCAGATAAATTCACCTTTGCCTTTGCGCTGAAGGCATGTGCGGCCTTATCATCTATGGAAGAGGGCAAGGAAATCCATTATCACACAAGGACAGCCGGACTTGAATCCGATATTTATGTGGGCACTGCTCTTGTAAATTTGTATGGAAAGTTTGGTCAATTGGAGGCTGCACGCGATGTGTTTGACAAAATGCTCCAGAGAAATGTCGTTACTTGGACATCTATGATTGCTGTTTTTACAGAGAATGGGTTTGCCGATGAGGCACTGAAACATTTTCGGCAAATGCAGCTCAGCGATGTGAAGCCGAATGCTGTTACATTGGTGGCAGTGATTCCGGCGTGTGCCAAATCAGGAGCCCTGCAACAAGGTAAGTCAATTCATGGCTACATGATTAGGACTCTCTTTGAGTTGAATGTATTTGTGGAGACTGCTTTTATAGATATGTATGCCAAATGTGGGACTTTAAACAATGCACGCCATCTGTTTGACAGAATGTCTGAAAGAAATGTAGTATCTTGGACTGCCATGATCTCCGGGTATTCTCATAATGGATTTGCAGCCGAGGCACTGGCACTCTTTGATGAAATGCAAGTAGTTGATGTGACACCGGATTCTGTTACGTTGGCCAGTGTGCTTTTAGCATGTGCCAATTTGCGAGCTCTGCAAAAAGGCGAGCAGGTCCATGCTTGCATGATTAAAAAAGGATGCAAACTAGATGGTTTTGTGTGGAACTCTCTGATAGACATGTATGTCAAATGTGATAGTTTGGAGGTTGCATACAGATTGTTTGACAAAATACATATGAAAGATGTCGTGTCATGGAATGTAATGATTAGTGGGTTTTCTGACAATGGACATTTCAACGAGGCATTGACATTTTACCATCAAATGCATCTTCAAGGCATAAGACCTGATTCTGCCACCCTGGTGAGTTTGATCTCAATCTGCACCCAGTTAGGGTTTCTTCAACATGGCAAGTGTATCCATAACTTCATTATCAAAAGCAGACTTGATTCAGATGTTTTTATTGGAGCCGCTGTTATAGACATGTATGCCAAATGTGGTAGGATGGAAGATGCATGCCAATTCTTTTGCATGATGCCTGGAAGAGATGTTGTATCATGGAATGCAATAATTTCTGGATATGCTCAGAATGGACATCCCAATGAGGCATTGACAGTCTTTCATCAAATGCAAGTAGCAGGTATAATACCCAATGCAGTCACGATGGCAAGCATCCTCTCAGTATGTGCCCAGTTAAGAGATTTACAGCAAGGACAGTGGATTCATGATTACATGGTTAGAAGTGGATTTAAGGCTGATGTTTTTGTCGAGACTGCCCTTGTAGACATGTATGTCAAGTGTGGGTGTATAGACACTGCACGCAATATATTTGATAAAATGTTTGAAAGAAATGTGATTTCTTGGAGTGTAATTATTGCTGGATACACACAGAATGGACAAGCCAATGAGGCATTGAGACTATTTCATAAAATGCAACTGGCAGGTGTGAAGCCCAATTCAGTCACCATGGTAAGTGTGCTTTCAGCATGTGCCCTTTTAGGAGTTCTGCATCATGGCATGTTTTTCCATACTTACATAGTTACAAGTGGATTTGGGTTTGATTCTTCTGTGGTGACTGCCCTTATAAACATGTATGCTAAGTGTGGGGATATTGTTACTGCACGTCAAATATTTGACAAAATGTCTGAGAAAAATGTAGTCTCCTGGAATGCCATGATTGCAGGGTACGGGATGCATGGGTATGGTCAAGATGCCCTCATACTTTTTTCCCAAATGCAGCAGAGATGCATGGAGCCCAATGGTATTACTTTCATTTCTGTTTTGTCTGCCTGTAGCCATGCAGGCCTGGTGGATGAGGGTTGGCAATACTTCCATTGCATGACTCATGATTATTGCATCACACCTAGAGCAGAACATTACAGATGCATTGTTGACCTTCTTGGGCGTGCAGGCCATTTAAAAGAGGCACTGCGTTTTATTAGTAATATGCATTTACAACCTGATGCTGGCATATGGGGGGCCCTGCTTGGTGCATGCAGCATTCACTACAATATTCATCTAGGAGAGCGTGTGGCAGATTACCTTTTAGAGTTAGATCCTGAAAATGTTGGACATTATGTACTGCTCTCAAATCTTTATGCTGCAGCCGGCAGGTGGGGTGATGTGGTAAAGGTTAGAACAATGATGAAAGTGAGAGGATTGAAAAAGACACCAGGACATAGCTGGATTGAGATAAATAAGAAGGTTCATGTATTCCTTGTCTGAGACAAATAGCATTCTCAATTTGAGAATTTCCTCAATTTTAGAGATGTTGGCCTGGCATATGAATGGTGAAGGTTATATATTGGACAAGAACTTTATGCTGCATTACATGAAGGAATATGAGAAGACGCATATCCTTTGAAACCAGTCAGAACTTTGGCATTGCTTTTGGGTTTATTAGCACAGGTCACCTCTCCACATAACCAAAAGTCTTTATATTTGACATTGTAGTGACTGTCGCTGTGCCACCAAGTTTGAATCCAAGATTGTCTGAAGAGATATGATTATTTTGAGGGATGTAACAATTTTCACAATTTTAAGAATCCAATATATTCTTGGTGGAATTTTTGGTGAAGACTTAGTAATATCGCCTCAGCATTGCATTGGTAACTATAAAATTGGCTTCATTATCTTGCCCCATCTGGCCAAACTCTGTATGTATTAAAAAAATGGAAGATGCCAAGATGTCATCATTTGTTTATCATATACACAACTCGTCTCCGAGGCATTCTTCTCTGCTGCCGTTTTTTATGGGAAGCACACCATAAAACCAGGAAGGGAATCTAGATGAATGTTATGGATCAGCTTTCCTCCAATGCCTATTCTTATCTGTTACAGGTGTGTGCCTACATGATTATAAATGAGCTTGAGCCTTGAACAGCCTTTTTATTTGGTGTCAAAGTCATGACCATATATGCCATCATAGATGGTATCCAGCACTTTGTCTTTGACAAAATAGATCAACAATATGCTTTTTTATGGAACACAATGATTCAGGTGCATGCAAGTTTTGGGCACTACGAAGAAACCTTTGCAATGATTTACAAAGTTCAAAAAGGAGGGCATACAACCAGATAAATTCACCTTTGCAATTGAAACAATGGCACAATGGTATAATATTCTCTGCACGAGGTCAAAGAGGTTCATTACAACATGATGAGAACGGGATTTGAATCTGATGTGTACTTGAGGGATTGCTCTCATAGACATGAACAAGCAATGTGGTGTAGTCTAAAAGATGCATGGGATGTGCTTGACAAAATGTCTTCAAGAAATAGTCTCATGGATTGCTAAGATTGCTGTATATACAAACAATGGGTAAATGAAACATCGAAACTTTATTATCAAATGCAGCTGGCATGTGAACTCTAATGCAACTGCAATGGTAGTGGTTCTGTTTGGGCCAGTGCACATTCGGGAACTCTGCAAAAAAGGTAACTCAAGTCATGGTTTCATGATTAGAACACTATTTGAATTGAATGTTTTTGTAGAGGTTTCTGTCATAGATATGTATGCAAAATTTAGGATCCTAAACTATGCATACCAGATGTTTGGCAATATGCCATAAAATGTAGCATCTTGGATTACAATGATTGCAGGTTTTGCCCATATTAGATGACTGGATGAGGTACTAAAATTCTTTCATGAAATGCAAATAGTTGACGTAAGACCAGATTCTGTCTCTTTGCATGTGCCAAATTAGGAGTTCTGCAACAAGTTAACTGAATCCACGAGTGTATAATTAAAAGAGGATTAAAAGAAGATATAAGTGTATAATTAAAAGAGGATTAAAACAAGATATATTTGTGTGGAACTCACTCATAGATATATCTACTAAATATATTAGTTTAGAGGTTGCGTACCAATTTTTGAGAAAATGCCTCCAATGGGGTTATGAGATGTAATGATGCTGGATATGCTGAGAGTGGACATGCCAATGATGAATTGGCATTTCACTATCAAATGCAATTTTAATGCATAACCACTGGTTCTTTCACCATGGTGAGTTTGCTTTCAATCTCTACCCATATAAGAGCTCTGCAAGACTAGAAATATATTCATAATTGTATGATTCGAGTTGGATGTTTATGTTGGAGGTGTACTGGTTGACGTGCAAAATGTGGGAAGTTGACTTATCTTCTCTAGAAGGGAACAGCCTGAGCATAGCGAAGGCAGGTAAGGTTTATTGAGGATACATATTGAGTGTTACACTGACCACTGTTTCAACGGTGGGTGTGTGATGTCTAGAGGAAAGTTGTTAGTGCAAAGTTATGTGTTTATACCCCTGGCAGGATTTATTGGTCTATTGATTCTGAGCAGAGAGCTATTGCGATATTCTTCAGTTTTGTGGTGATATGTTGGGGATGGGCTCTGATTCACATTGTCGAGGCTGTACAGATTGCATAGCAGATGATCTCCATAGCATTTGGCATGACTATGGCACATTTGTATGTTTTTTTCACATATTGATGTAGTGCCTAGTATTACTGATCATTTTTTCATGATTCCAACATCGTTTGGAGGTGTTTTAATATGATTCCTTATGATGGAGGTCATCTAGCCTTGGCGCCCTAGTCTGCCTTGTTGTATTTCTCATCTATTTCATGTCGTGGTAGCATATATTGTTGTCCTAGGTGGAGTGCTTAGCTTATGCACAGTTTTGGAGGTTAATTGTAGTGATGTAACGATGGTTTGACCCAAATTTGAGTAGAGGGAGGCCTATTGCACGAGCCCCCTAGCTCATTTTGGTCTTGTTCCCACTTGGATGGGTGCATTGTGATGTGGATAAGGATATTTTGTTGAGCGCTCACCCTTTTACACACATGTTAAGGTGCCTCATACATTTTAATTATTATTCTAGTGCTTTATGATGAAGTCACCCCTCATTCGGGGAGTTTGTTGGGGTTAGTTAAGGGATGGTACACCTTGGATCACATGGAGGAGTTTGTTGTGGACACATCCTCTTAGTGGGGGCTATTTTTTGGATGTTTTATTGTGCCTTGGAGACCATGGCTTTAGGTTATTGATGGTGCGTCCACACCAGGGATGCCCACACGTGCCATATTTGAGGATGTTTACTTGGTCTTCCACCTTGTTGATGATGCGTCCACCTTGGGATGTTCACATGTGTTCGTGGAGCCTTCATTGCACACCTTTCTTGCATGAGATGGGACCACCTAGCCTTGGAGGCCACATGTGTGGCTTGGATTGGATATTTTACACATTTTTTGAAACATAGGAGTATTAGAAGTTGGCAAGATTTCCATGATGTCTTCATGAAGTGATGGGCTATTAGAAAAGATGGTCGGATGTTATTGACTCAACTACATGAAATAAAGAAAAAGGAGAATGAAACTGTAAAGGAATTTGATAACAAGTTTAGGAAGTTGGTTGACAATGTTCTCGAGAAGATTAGGCCTTCAGATGATATAATCCTCCTGGATTATACCAATGCTTATGATGGACATTTCAGCTTGATGCTAAGAGATGAGTTCCCTACCACTCTGGAATTTGCGCAAGACTGGGTTGGCAAGATTTAAGAGAATATGTTCTTTGCTAAGGTGGATCCTTTGGTCTCTTCTAGAGCATCTACTTCAAAGGAAAAAACTAAACCTAGAGCTATGAGCACAGTTGAGCCATCTCAAGATCCTATCATAACATTGAATGAGAAATTTCAGAAATTGTCAATTGATTTGATCCAATAAAAATCAACAATTCTAAATAGAATAATTAGTTTAGAAAGAGAAAAGGGGTAGTAGAATGCTTATCAACATAGGTATCAACAGAATCAATACCAACCAATAGGGAATGTTGGATGGAATAGGAACAGAGGCCTAGAAGAGCAAATTATTCCCAATCCTTTGGCATCTACAAATATGGTTGATCAAGAAGAAATCCCTTGGTGTTTGTTGTGTGATGAACCACATCATGGATGGTTTTGTAGAAGGAATTTGGTCTAGAGGATGGTGAAGGTTCAATTGGTTTTAAAAGTCTGAACTTAGTTAAGGACAAAGACTTCATTTGTACCCTTCAATAGAAGTCTCATACTATGATAGATGAAACAATGAGGCAAATTAAATATAGGATTATTGATGTTGCTAGAATTGCAAGGATGAATAAGCTAAACTCCATGGATGAAAATGCTAAGAATGAGCTAAGACAAAAATATAATTCAATACCATAGAAGGAATCAACTTCTTGGATCTTCACCAACTTATGGATTTGAAAAATGCTAGTCTCAAGGAAGTTTAGCAAATAGACTATCTAATTCTACAGTTGATATTGCACAAGCAAATTCATTAGAAAGCTCTACGATGAGCAAGGATGTCAAGTTCAATTTTAACGTGATGAATATATTGTCCAAAGTCACCATCCTTGTACCTTTGTCGAGTTAATCAAGATCCCATCCCAAAAGGAAAGGTGAAGAAATTTCTAAGTATTGAAGAGGCTAGTGAGGATTCGCTAGTGGTTTTGCAAGCTATGCATCAAAGAAGAAGGAATGGAAGCCATTCACCTTTCTATATCTCTTTGATAGTGAATGACCTTCTCCTCCACAATTGCATGATAGATTCAGTGGCCTCAACGAATGTCATGTTGCTAAAAGTCATGAATTAGTTGGGCTTGAAGACTACAAGACCATATAGAAATGTTACCCCATGGATTCAAGAGAAATCAAGGTTTGTGGTCTAATCAAAGACTTGAAGGTCAGTTTAGTAGTTTATTCAGACATCTTGGTTCTAATGGATGTTGTGGTCATAAATATGCTAGATGCTTGGAGAAAGCTTTTATCAAGGAAATGGGTCGCCAGTTTGGGAGGTAGCATTCAGATGGATCTATCTTACGCTACTATCCCAACATGTGAAGAGACTTTCATGACTCTTCATAGGGAACCAATGGTGGGATACCATGTTGAAGATCCTAATGACCTTATGAAAATGATGACAAGTTTGGTAATTTTTCATTTCTAGCAAACTTGTTGGCCCCTGAGGAGAAGGATGTTCAAAGCAAAGGAAGTGACGACGTTTGGAAGATGCAGTTTGATGGAGCTCAATCTAGAATGGGTGTTGGAGATGGGATTGTATTCACTACCCCTGAGGTAAATGTCATATCCTTTTCATATTGGCTTGAGTTTGATTGCACAAATAATAACATAGAGTATGAAGCTTTATGTTTGGGTATGGAATTAGCTTGAGATATTGATATAAAGTGTCTACAGGTAATAGGTGACTCTGATCTCATTGTCTTGCAAGTGAAGGGAATTCTTTGCCAAGAATGAAAGGTTGAAGGGATGCAGAAACACAATGTGGGATTCCATCAAATTGTTCAATACTTTTGCTATTTAAATTGTGCCAAGAGAGCAGAGTGTTAACACCAATGCATTGGCATTAGCAACAACAACCCTCCAACCGTATGATGAACTCATTTTCGGGGAATGTAAAATGGAGATATTTTTAGAGCTTCTTGTTGATGTTTTGGTAACTGCGGGAGGTATTAATCTCCACGTGTAACCTATGACTTAGAATAGAATATTCCGGAAGCAAGTGAACCATAAACAGATGTGTGGAAACCCTAGAGGCTAGAAGACAAGTCGACCTAGCAGAATAAATATTATTAGAATATTATCTTCCAGAAATACAAGTCGACTCCATAGGAAAAAGATAAACAGAAAATATAATTACCAGAGAAGTCATTGGACAAATTAATATAAATAGAGGACGTTTTAGCTCATTTGTACACCCAATCAGAGCGCAAGTCTTGTGGAGAGTTGCAGTTGCAGTTGCAAGGAGGAATAAGGGCGCATGGTCATCTCTTGGTCTTGGTCTCTCTCTTGGTGATTCTCTTGGTGACATTCTTGGTGATTCTCTTAGTGACATTCTTGGTGATACTTTTGGTGATATTCTTGCTAAGTATGGTGCAAGTCTGAGAGGGTAGTCCAGTTGCAGCTACTGCAGTTGTGTATGGTACTTGTTTTGTGGATATGGAGACTCTCTCTCTTGTGCGCTACCCTTGGAGAAGGAGAGCTCTACTTGTCTTGAGTTGTTGTTGCAGTTAGCAGCTAGGGTTTATCTGTTGGTTTTGGAGTAGGCTTGCCAGAATTATTCTAAGTAAAGGTTAGTGTGCTCGGGGGTGGCATATGTGAATGCCTATGGTTGGGTGACAATGATGTGACA
>JZKD02S1098518.1:0-13074 GCA_000966675.3 Picea glauca | reverse complement strand
CTCTCAATTGCTTTATATATCCAGCGCCAGAGTTTCAAGTAATGATTGCAAATGGAGGAACTATCAATTGCTTAGGAAAATGCCATAAGATCAATCTTACTATGAGGAAATATGTAACGAATATTCCAATGATTTCTATACCCATGGGTGGTGTTGATGTCGTACTTGGAGTCCAATGGTTACAATCATTGGGAACGGTGGATTTTAATTTTTAAGAAATTTTCATGAAATTTTCATTGGAAGGAAAGGAGATTGACTTAAGGGGTATCACATGGAAACCCAGTAAGGTGATAAGCTCTAATGGTATGACAAAATTATTGAAAAAGGGGCATCAGGGTGTAATTGTACAACTATGCTCACTAGATGTTCAAAAATATAAGTCATCTATTCCCCTAGATCTCCAAGGGATCATTGATAAGCATTCCAAAGTATTTGAAGATATCCCCAGAGGTATTCCACCCACTCGTGATCATGATCATGATATTAACTTCATTCTTGGGAGTGTTCCTCCTAACATCAGGCCTTACAGATACCCTTATGCCCAGAAGACTAAAATTGAGCATATGGTTGAAGAAATGTTAGAGATTGGAATTATTATACCTAGCCAGAGTTCTTACTCTACACCAGTGGTAATGGTACTCAAGAAAGAGGGCTCATGGCATATGTGTCTAGATTATAGAGATCTCAACAATATCACCATTAAATATAAGTTTCACATTCTCGTCATTAATGAATTGTTATATGAACTACATGGAGCAATTTACTTCACAAAGTTGGATCTTCGTTTAGGGTATCATCGTATTAGAATGAAGGAAGCAGATATCCCAAAAACAGCATTTCGAACTCATGAATTCCATTATGAATTTTTGGTCATGCCTTTTGGCCTTATGAATGCACCTTCCACATTCCAAGGGTTGATGAATTCTATTTTCAATCCCTTCCTTCGAAAATTTATGTTAGTATTTTTTTATGATATACTAATCTATAGCAAGTATTGGGAGGATCATGTTCGACATGTTGACAGGGTGCTATAGGAACTAAAGGAGCAACAACTATATTCCAAATCATCCAAATGTTTCTTTGGGGTGAAGGAGGTAGAGTATTTGGGTCATATTGTATCTCATTAAGGTGTCAAGGTAGACCCTAACATGATTAAGGCCATGACGGACTGGCCTATTCCCAAAACATTGAAGAATCTTAAAGGATTTTTTAGTTTGACAGGTTACTACCGCAAGTTTGTTTGGAACTATGGAAGAATAGCAGCACCTTTAACATCATTAACTAAGAAGGATTAATTTTCATGGATTCTAGAGGAAGCTCAAGCTTTTGAACAACTTAAAGAGGAAATGTGAAAATCTCCTTTCTTGACCACACCAGACTTCAAAAAAACCTTTAATGGGGAATGTGATGCCTCAGGAAATGGCATTGGTGTTGTTCTAATGCAATAAGGAAGGCCCCTTGATTTTGAAAGTTGACCACTCAAGGGAAAGGACTTACACAAACCCATTTATTAGAATGAAATGATGGAAATACTACATGCATTGAAGAAATGGCGCCCTTACCTAATATGTAGGCACTTCTAGGTCAAAATATATCATGACAGTCTTAAATACTTCTTGGAACAAAGATTGTCTTCTGAAGAACAACAAAAATGGGTGACCAAGATGTTAGGTTATGATTTTGAAATCATCTACAAAAAAGGGAAGCAAATGTTGTGGCAGATGCACTCTCAAGAAAGGATGAAGATGTTTATTCCTTTCTCTTTGTTATCTCGATCATCCAACCTGATTGGATAACAAAATCAAGGGATGATTGACGAAAAAGTGTGAACTCTCATTCAAATATTGCAGCAGGATTCCAGTGCATCAGATATATTTACATGGAAAAATGATTCACTATGGTACAAAGATCGCTTATATTTATGTAAGAACTCCCAACTCAAACAAAAGGCCCACTTTTGGAATTGCACACCTCTCCAGTAGGAGGGCACTTGGGAATTTTGAAAACCTATCACAGGGTCAAGAAGGAATTTTTTTGGGATTGCCTTAAAACTGATGTTCAAATGTTTGTGGCAGAATGTTTGGTTTTCCAACAAAATAAGGTGGAAACAATTAAGACCCTGGGTATTTTACAACCATTAGCCATCTCAAGTCAGCATTGGGAGGAGGTTTCCATGGATTTCATCACAGGGTTATCAAAGTCTTAAGGAAAGAGTGTCATCATGGTTATTATTGATAGACTGGACAAGTATGCATACTTTTGTGCATTATTTCATCCTTACAAAGCCAATATAGTTTCCTATGCATTCATGGAGACAGTTCAAAACCTACATGGAATCCCAAAGATTATTGTAAGTGACAGAGATCTCATCTCCACTGGACATTTTTGGACAGAATTATTTTCTTGTTTGGGTACTCAATTATCTCATAGTTTATCTTATCATCCTAAATTGGATGGACAAACTAAGATAGCGAACAAATGTGTAGAAGGCAACCTTTGTTGCTTTGTCCTTGAAAAACAAACACAATGTTTCAAGTGGTTACCCTTGGCAGAATGGTGGTATAACACTTCTTTTCATACTGCAACAAAAATGACACCATTTATGGCGCTCTATGGATATCACCCACCGTCCATCACTTCTTCTTTAAAATAAAAAACTAAGGTTCAAGCAGTGGAAGATCACATTGAGCATCAACATCAAGTTCTCCAAATCTTAAAGGACAACCTAACCATGGCAGAGAATTGCATGAAACAACAAGCAGATCAATATCGTAGTGAAAGAAGTTTTGAAGTAGGGGATTGGGTATTTTTAAGACTACAACCATACAAACAGATGTCCCTCAAGCAAGCTAAGAAGGATAATAAATTATCACCAAANCTCTCAATTGCTTTATATATCCAGCGCCAGAGTTTCAAGTAATGATTGCAAATGGAGGAACTATCAATTGCTTAGGAAAATGCCATAAGATCAATCTTACTATGAGGAAATATGTAACGAATATTCCAATGATTTCTATACCCATGGGTGGTGTTGATGTCGTACTTGGAGTCCAATGGTTACAATCATTGGGAACGGTGGATTTTAATTTTTAAGAAATTTTCATGAAATTTTCATTGGAAGGAAAGGAGATTGACTTAAGGGGTATCACATGGAAACCCAGTAAGGTGATAAGCTCTAATGGTATGACAAAATTATTGAAAAAGGGGCATCAGGGTGTAATTGTACAACTATGCTCACTAGATGTTCAAAAATATAAGTCATCTATTCCCCTAGATCTCCAAGGGATCATTGATAAGCATTCCAAAGTATTTGAAGATATCCCCAGAGGTATTCCACCCACTCGTGATCATGATCATGATATTAACTTCATTCTTGGGAGTGTTCCTCCTAACATCAGGCCTTACAGATACCCTTATGCCCAGAAGACTAAAATTGAGCATATGGTTGAAGAAATGTTAGAGATTGGAATTATTATACCTAGCCAGAGTTCTTACTCTACACCAGTGGTAATGGTACTCAAGAAAGAGGGCTCATGGCATATGTGTCTAGATTATAGAGATCTCAACAATATCACCATTAAATATAAGTTTCACATTCTCGTCATTAATGAATTGTTATATGAACTACATGGAGCAATTTACTTCACAAAGTTGGATCTTCGTTTAGGGTATCATCGTATTAGAATGAAGGAAGCAGATATCCCAAAAACAGCATTTCGAACTCATGAATTCCATTATGAATTTTTGGTCATGCCTTTTGGCCTTATGAATGCACCTTCCACATTCCAAGGGTTGATGAATTCTATTTTCAATCCCTTCCTTCGAAAATTTATGTTAGTATTTTTTTATGATATACTAATCTATAGCAAGTATTGGGAGGATCATGTTCGACATGTTGACAGGGTGCTATAGGAACTAAAGGAGCAACAACTATATTCCAAATCATCCAAATGTTTCTTTGGGGTGAAGGAGGTAGAGTATTTGGGTCATATTGTATCTCATTAAGGTGTCAAGGTAGACCCTAACATGATTAAGGCCATGACGGACTGGCCTATTCCCAAAACATTGAAGAATCTTAAAGGATTTTTTAGTTTGACAGGTTACTACCGCAAGTTTGTTTGGAACTATGGAAGAATAGCAGCACCTTTAACATCATTAACTAAGAAGGATTAATTTTCATGGATTCTAGAGGAAGCTCAAGCTTTTGAACAACTTAAAGAGGAAATGTGAAAATCTCCTTTCTTGACCACACCAGACTTCAAAAAAACCTTTAATGGGGAATGTGATGCCTCAGGAAATGGCATTGGTGTTGTTCTAATGCAATAAGGAAGGCCCCTTGATTTTGAAAGTTGACCACTCAAGGGAAAGGACTTACACAAACCCATTTATTAGAATGAAATGATGGAAATACTACATGCATTGAAGAAATGGCGCCCTTACCTAATATGTAGGCACTTCTAGGTCAAAATATATCATGACAGTCTTAAATACTTCTTGGAACAAAGATTGTCTTCTGAAGAACAACAAAAATGGGTGACCAAGATGTTAGGTTATGATTTTGAAATCATCTACAAAAAAGGGAAGCAAATGTTGTGGCAGATGCACTCTCAAGAAAGGATGAAGATGTTTATTCCTTTCTCTTTGTTATCTCGATCATCCAACCTGATTGGATAACAAAATCAAGGGATGATTGACGAAAAAGTGTGAACTCTCATTCAAATATTGCAGCAGGATTCCAGTGCATCAGATATATTTACATGGAAAAATGATTCACTATGGTACAAAGATCGCTTATATTTATGTAAGAACTCCCAACTCAAACAAAAGGCCCACTTTTGGAATTGCACACCTCTCCAGTAGGAGGGCACTTGGGAATTTTGAAAACCTATCACAGGGTCAAGAAGGAATTTTTTTGGGATTGCCTTAAAACTGATGTTCAAATGTTTGTGGCAGAATGTTTGGTTTTCCAACAAAATAAGGTGGAAACAATTAAGACCCTGGGTATTTTACAACCATTAGCCATCTCAAGTCAGCATTGGGAGGAGGTTTCCATGGATTTCATCACAGGGTTATCAAAGTCTTAAGGAAAGAGTGTCATCATGGTTATTATTGATAGACTGGACAAGTATGCATACTTTTGTGCATTATTTCATCCTTACAAAGCCAATATAGTTTCCAATGCATTCATGGAGACATTTCAAAACCTACATGGAATCCCAAAGATTATTGTAAGTGACAGAGATCTCATCTCCACTGGACATTTTTGGACAGAATTATTTTCTTGTTTGGGTACTCAATTATCTCATAGTTCATCTTATCATCCTGAATTGGATGGACAAACTAAGATAGCGAACAAATGTGTAGAAGGCTACCTTTGTTGCTTTGTCTTTGAAAAACAAACACAATGTTTCAAGTGGTTACCCTTGGCAGAATGGTGGTATAACACTTCCTTTCATACTGCAACAAAAATGACACCATTTATGGCGCTCTATGGATATCACCCACCATCCATCACTTCTTCTTTAAAATAAAAAACTAAGGTTCAAGCAGTGGAAGATCACATTGAGCATCAACATCAAGTTCTCCAAATCTTAAAGGACAACCTAACCATGGAAGAGAATTGCATGAAACAACAAGCAGATCAATATCGTAGTGAAAGAAGTTTTGAAGTAGGGGATTGGGTATTTTTAAGACTACAACCATACAAATAGATGTCCCTCAAGCAAGCTAAGAAGGATAATAAATTATCACCAAAGTACTATGTCCCTTATAAGGTGTTGAAAAATATTGGTACTGTGGCATACAAATTGGAGTTGCTTTCATCTTCACGAGTACACCCAGTTTTCCATGTTTCATGCTTAAAGAAGGTTATAGGTGACAAGATCCTAGTTCAAACTATATTTCTAGAAGTTAATGAAGAAGGAAAAATCATATTGGAGCATGAAGCTATCACTGACATGAGAATTTTCCAGCTGAGGAATAGATCCATTTCAGAGTATCTCATTAAGTGGAATAAACTACCCGCTGAAGATTACTCTTGGGAAGATGAGTATTTTATGCATAAGAATCTAGAATTACTCAGGTGTTGTGAACAACACTTGTATGAAGGGGAGGGGCATGTTAATCCCTAAATAGTGGCACATTACCCCTTAATTGGGGAATATTACATTAGTATTGATCTTTTATTTATGTTGGCTTGGGTCCATTAGTTGTAATTGTACCTCCTAGTCTCCTATATATACCAAGGAGACCTTTTCATTTGGATTCATCTTGTAATTGTGAATGCATATGATGTATAAGGAGGTTTCCCCCTTGAAGAGGCTTATTATCTGAATTTATATCTTTTTCAAGGCGTTGAATTCTTATTCTGAGGTTTTTATGCTATTTTGAGATTTGGTTCTTAACATATATGTACTGACATATGTACCAGTCGATAAATATATTGGTATATACATCGACATATATACCAATTGGTATATATACTGACATATATACTGGTTGGTATATATAGTGACATATATATTGGTTGGTATATATATCAACATATATTGGTTTATATGTCGATATATACATTGATATGTACTTAGTCTAAATATTGGTATATACCAACACATAAACCTAGTATACCTATATGTCAATATATATATATATATATATATATATATATATATATATATATTAGTATATACACAAGTATATGCTCATATACCATGTATATGGAAGAGCATATACAATATGTACGAAAGTGCATATAAGGAAGTGCTTCCATATATACGGTATATGCACATATACTAGTATATATACTAGGTATATATACCAATATATATATTGGTATATTAGTATATATAGTAGTATATACGTCGGTATATATACCAATCAGTATATATGTTGGTATATATACCAACCGATATATATGTCGGTGTATATACCGATCGGTATATATGTCAGTACATATACTAGTATATATATCGACTGGTATATATACTGGTATATATTTCAATATATATGTCGGTATATATGTCAGTTGATATATATATATATATATACCAACATATATATTGGTATATATACCAACATATATACTAGTATATATACCAATAAATTCTATGAGTATATATGTACTAGTATATATGTTGATTTCCATGTTAAACCCAAATATATGTATGATATAGTTGATCCAAAGCATTATGTCATCTAATTTTTGCGACCTCTAGTTGTTGAGACAAAGTATTTCGTCATTCACCTATCGTGACCTCCAAACATTGAGCCAACAACACACATCGATATGAGTAATTCCACCAAGGTTTGGTAGCAACGTCAACCCTCACATCAACTGCATGGGTCTGATTCAGGAAAGGGGTTTGACTTTTGTCTCCATGGATAGGCGTTCCCAAGGAGATGAGGAGTAGGAAACACGAAGTATTCCTCCTGAGATATGATTTTCAAGAAGAAGAGAATCTTGGAGGCCTCCAAAAAGGCCTTCAGCTTCATCGAGAACTGACTCGAAATAGCATCTGAGTAGAGGATTTATAAACTAGAAAATATCTCAAGTCCATTATCCACTTGTTTTTAATGAAAAAAATATTGAATGCACATATTTGTGAAATTCAAATCTGAAAATCTTGTGCCTTTACTAAATTCTAAATTCAAACGATCATGACATCAGTGTGCACTGTATTGTTCATCCATCTAGATTGTATATTGTATGGGAAGATTTGGATGACGATCAATGGATTTCTCTGCATAGAATGTAAGCAACATCAGATAGCCATGGATGAGCATAAAGAGAAAAGTGCTACAGGCATCATTGGCCTAAAGAAAGGAGTTTAGGTCTCGTCTTCCAATCACCATGAGAATTCAAACAAAGGAAAATTTCAAGCATAGACAAAGACCGTTGCGGCAACATGATGAATGCAGGCAGTCAATGAATTCGACTTCAATATATGTGATTTTTGTATATGTGCATTTACGAAAGGAAGTTTCCATATATGTGCATATACAAAGATTATTTTGTATATGTGTAGTCAGGTGGATAGGGCTCACCTAGAGTTGATGTGGAGTATGCCCATCCATACATACTCCATCATGATCGCATGTTCCCATACTACCATCCGTTGATCGCCATCAAATGTGCCCATAAGAAATATGATATGGATGGATGACCAATATGATGCACATTGACTTCGTGATCATTTGAATTTTGAATTTAGTAAAAGCAACAGGTTTTGAATTTTGAATTTAGTAAAGGTGCTAGGTTTTCAGATTTGAATTTCACAGATATGGGAGTTCCATATTTTTTCATTAATTGGGAGAGAACAATGGATTTGGGAGATTTGCTATCTTAAAAGTCCTTAGCTCAGATTTGATATCGAGTTAGTTCTTGACAAAGGTGAAGGCATTTTTGGAGCCGTGCAAGCTTCACTTCTTCTTGGCATTGATATCGCAGGTGGAATACTTTGTGTTTCCTTCTCTTCATCTCCCTGGGAATGACTATCGATGGAGACTGTATTCAAGTGGAATATGTTGCGTTGCCTACTCATCTCCTAGATGATATAATTAATGAGAGATTATGTGGCCTTTTAGAATTCAAAGGGTTTCGTCAATGTTGTAGTGATTATAGTAGCAGTGTTATCTCCTCTTGTACATATATGAAAGAATTTTTGTATATGTGCATATACAAAATAATTTTAGTTATCAATTATCCTCTTTTTCCTTCACTATCAGGTTGAACAAGGATGTATTTCACAACACTGGTCAGTGTGTAAGACTTTTTACGAAATGAACAATCCTGTAAGGGGAAAACCTATGCATAAGAAAATCATGGCCAAATTTATTGAGGATACCAACCAAGGGACCCCTAACCAAGGGGATGCTTATGCTTTTCCTTTCTTTGAAAATGGAATTGACCCCTTGATGGCCACTTTGAACATTCCTAGGTTGAATGTAGGACTATCGGTTTTGTTATGGACCACTCTGAATGTCCCAAATTCTCTTGATGCTTCTCGGATAAGCACCTTGTGTCATGGGCATCATATGGATATTGTTGATCCTTTACCTTTTGCATCCACGAAGTCTACTCCTTCTCCTTCTCCCTCTTCTGGTGAAAGTCTTGCTACTAGTAACTAGAAGTCTAAAAGGAATAGGAAGAGGAAAATTAGGAAAAATAAGACACCGGCCTTTGTTAGTCATGTTAGAGACATGTCACCAGACTCTATGAGTCATGCTAGGGGAAAAAATCTAGTCGGTGCGAGTCATACTTGTAGGAAGTCACCAACCTCTGCTATTTGTGTTGGAGACTTGCACCTGGCCTCTGCCAGTCATGTTGGGGGAAAGCAATTGACCTCTGTGAGTCATACTAGGAGAAAAAGTCTAGTCACTGCAAGTCATACTGGCATCAAGTCACAAACCTCTGCAAGTCATGTTAGAGACCAGTCACTAGCCTTTGCAAGTCATGCTGGAAGCACAAGTCCAGTCACTACAAGTCATACTAGCATCAAGCCACCAACCTATGCTTGTCATGTTGGGGCATGAGTCTAGTCACCGCTAGTCATACTAGACAAACATCACCAACCTTTGAAAGTTGTGTTGGATATCATCACCTAGCTACTCCAAGTCATGTTGGGGGAAACATTGGATATCATCACCCAGCCACTGCAAGTCATTTGTTAGCATTAGTCAACATTAAGAAATATTAGCCGAAATTAAGCAATATTATTCAACATTAGTAAACCTAAACAATATTCAACTTAGTTAACATTAGGTAATATTAATGAAGATTACTCAAAACAAGTTAAAATTAGTCATTTTAATTCATTGTGAAATGTATCAAAGTGACATAATCCACTTATCTTCCTTATGGATGTCGCAATATGATTTATCCCTCTTTTATATCGTATGAAATGTCAAAATGTAACTTAATCTACTTTTGTTCATTATGAAACATGAGAATGTGACATAATACTCTTTTATTCTTTGTCGAACATTACAATGTGATGCAACCAAGTTTTATTCTCTTAACAAACATTGATTATTGTTTGTTAAGTTGAATAATCTTGACTATGATCACTAATAATGACTTCATAAACATTAGTAAACTTAAATAATCATTAGTTAAGATTAGTCAATATGAGGCAACATTAGCTAATGTACTCAACATTGGTCATTTAATTCTCGACATTAGTTAACATTGGTCAAATTAGTCAATATTAGTCAACTTAATCAATATTAAACTTAGTTAACATTGTAACATTAATAAACATTACTCAACAGATCAATGAAAGAAATTATTAGTCAACTTGGTCAACATTAGTCAACAAAAGTCAATATTGATCAACATTAGTTATGGTATTCAATATTAGTTAACTTAGTTTTTTTTAACGAGAACGGTTGGAGATTTATATTAAAAAAAGGTTTGTGCTAAAGCACATTACATAGAGGCAAAAGTATGGCAGTTCATTGAACTGTGACCAGAGAGTTCTCTGAGAAGTCTGTTGCATTTTTTTGTTGAGATTAAAAATGATCCAAAAATAACTGCTATGATGCCATGTAAAAATGGCTACATATGAAGACAAAATGAACAAAAATTTACTAATCATCGATAGAAACCTGATTAGAAATTGTGGGATGTTTTTGCATCTTCCTGAAGAGTTGCTTGAATTTCTCCTGGAGGTGGAATTTTGTCTTCTATATTGTGCATTGTTGGAGCCGGTGTTGGGTCTGGAGGAGCCTGATTTTTTTCATTAGCAGCTTCTGAATGGAACATTGAAGGAAGCCTTGAATCAACCGATTCTATTGAGTTTTCAAGGCGTTGAGGATGGTCGAGGGGATTTCCCAATTGTTGATTAAGCAAACTGATATCCATGTTGTTTCTATTAAACCCACGAAGAACGTGAGCTCTTGATTATGCATGTGTTCATGTATCTACAACTGGTTCTTGAGATTTGCACTATGACATCAAAGCTCTTGATTTTCCACTTGAAGTTCTCGGAGTTGTGATCCCATTATTTCCCCTAAGGTTCTCACTGAATCTCTCAAATCTCAATTTTGGTCTCGAAGCTCCTCAATAGCATAGGAGAGACAGGAAAAAGGAGCTCTAGATCTCCTCCACATGATGAAAAGGGGACGAAGGTGCACAAGAGCCTGAAAATCTTTTTTGAAGTCTGAATGCATCTCTGGAAGATGTAGACGATGCTAAATCCACAAATAAGGTGAGGAGTTATCATTTGCACATGGGAGAATATAGGTGATATGAATTTTCCACGGACCAGAGTGCTCATCCGTAGAGGATATCTCAAACGGTGATGCCATGGAAGCAAAAGGAAACATCAAGGAGTACTAGAGGACTGTGTAACATATGTGTAGAAGAGAAGAAATGAAATGGTGAGGCACATGGGAGAGGGGATGTACGAACAAGGTGCCATGAAGCCGGAGGAAGATCTGCATGTTAGAGGGCATGGAGGACCAGATGTCCAAGATGTGTGAAGGGTGGGGATCAGAGAGAAGAGACAGGGTGGAAGAGGGAAGGGGTTGAGCTCGGAGGGAAGGTATGAGAATGGAGAAGTTGCTACAAAGAGTGGGACCCAGGCGAAAATAGGGAAATCACCACTTTTGGAATTCCTTAAGTAAGCCACACGTGGGATTCGATTTGGTTGATGAAAAGAAGGCTATGCTCCTTTTTTTTAGCTACTTTTGCTAGTTGATCAGCCGCCTAATTTTGGGAGCGTAGAATATGAAAGAANCTTTGTATTTTTTGTTTCCAACATTGTACCATAGAAAAATATCAAGTTACAAATGTTGCAAATGTCATTATTGAACACCTTGGTGGTAAGATTGAGAGGATTTATTGGCCCATTATTGCAAATAATCTCATGGTTTCTAATATTAGAGACCGTGTTGGTTGAATCTAAAAGTTCATCCCATGATGGTATGTCTTACAAGCCACTAAATCTTCTTCATCTTGATTACTCTCTGCTTATAGGCCATAACATATATTATTGAATAGTTATAGATGAATATAATAAGTCATAACATATAGTTATTGAAATTTTTGGAAATAAACTATGTATGAGATTTTGAGATGTCCATCATTTTGAGTACACACTCCACCCATCGTCAGGGATATATAAAGATGGAATAATAATAGAAAAGAGTGTTGGGGTAAATATTTAGAGAATAAAAATATTCATCTCTCTCTCTCTCTCTCTCTCTCTCTCTCTCTCTATATATATATATATATATATATATATATATATAATTTCACTCACATTAGATTTGTATAGCATATTACATCTGGCTCACATATGTGGTATCAATGTTATGGACATGAGACATATGTTACGAATATTGCGATATAAAATACATCTCACTTTTGTTAGTACAACAACATTGGTGATTAAGTGCCATGCTCTGTGTGGGTTTTTTTTATCTTGTGGTTGTTATCTATGTGATATTATAGGTTAGATTTATGTAATGACATTTATTTATATTAGAAATTTATTCCATATAAATACTCATATTCTCATTGTGCATGTGTTAACATTAACTTAAAATCATCTTAACCTCAAATCTATTATACATAAAAAAATAATAAACATAAAATTAAGTACAAATATATTTTACTTAAATAATATGACTACCTAAATATGATTTAAAAAATACATTGCTTTGAATATATATGTTATCAAATTCTATGAATAGTCTATGAAACAATTTGCCATCAAGTTTAGAAGGGCTATTGTGAATCGAGTATTTTCTTATTTTATCAAACAACGACAACCAAGCCAAAAATGTGATTGGTCTCACATGTTTAATGATGTGGGATGAGTATAGGTTATAGGATATACAAGGCTAAAGTATAAGAGGTAACATCAACATAAAAAATAATAGTTAAATAAAATGAAAAACTATTTCAAAGCATACTATACATTTATAAGATATGTTTGACATAAACATAGAGCGCATAGCTCCAAGGGTTAACTTAAGTGGTTCTGAACAAGTGAAGTTATCCCCAGCGGAGAAGGTCATATGTTCGAATTTCTTGTTCCCCCTCAGGGTTAGGCTTGTAATCATGCCGAC
>JZKD02S1098496.1:0-13074 GCA_000966675.3 Picea glauca | reverse complement strand
TCCCAGGATAAATGTTGTGTCTCTTGTGAATGTGTATTTCTCAGTGATCTTGTTCTTATGTTGCTATTATCTATTGAAATGCAAAGAACTATAATAATGGAATAAACATTAACACCACTCACTCCACTCATCCCCAAGCTTCCTAGTGCGCCACTCCTCTCCCATGCGCCCTCACTTAGGAAGCTTCACTCGGAAGTGTATAAAGGAAGGTTGATCCCCCTCTTGTGAGTTAGTTAGAGCTTGGGGGAAAGAGCTTATGCTATTGTATTGTATATCTGTAATTTTCTTTCAAGTTTGAATAGTAGTAAGGGAATTTGTTATTGCGTATATAAGAGATTTCTTGCCAGGCGATAATATTAGTTGGGTTCCCAAGGTGAAGGTTTTAATCGCCACCTTTCTCTCTCGAATACAAGGTACTTTTGAAGGGGCTAGCTATTGCTATAAAGTTCGACTCGCTTGAGTCTACCCCTATTATTACTTAAGCTCCTCTCTTATCTTCATAATATATAAAGAGAAGGAGGCCTAATTCATTTCAAAATTGATCAGAAATAGGTCAGGTTGAGGAGACCCTTAAGTTAATATACGATTAAGCGACTCACACCTTAAAGCTAGGGTTGAGGGGCGGCGTGTTGATCTTCGCTTCCAGGCCCTTAAATAAGAATCGAGAGGCAACCTTCCAACTTCTAACATCTCCTACTAAATGATCGAGAGGCGTCGGCGCATGCAAGAATCAATCCAAGGTACCCTTACTATTATTATGGTTTCCCACCTCTCTATATAAGCATGTTTAGTCAGCTCACCCACCCGTAAGAAAAGTATGGCATTAAGAAATAATTGTTGAATTGCCTTTTTCATTAACGTGCTTCCCCCTTATTATAATGGTTGGAATACTTTTTATTATGATTTAAGCTTACCCGCCCCACTATTATTAATTCTAGCCCCAAAATTCGATATAAAAGGTGGACTTGATGGGATAAAGTCGAGTAGGGTTCGCTAGTAAGGTTGTATAACTGTCATAAGAGGGCCCCCGTATATTGATTAAAGGAAATCAAGTAAATGAGATAAGGGAAAGAAGAAATAACTCAATGTGAGATGCATAGGGCCGTTGGCGAGTCCATCAGGGTCAGTAGATAAAGATTAACATCCTAACAACCCCTGTTATTATTCTTTATTTGTAGAGCACGTCCGAGATTAACTGGTAAAACTCGAGCTTATATCTAGTAGGGCATTTAATGCACTCTAATTATCTTACCCGGACCTCCCAATCATCATATTCACCCACTTTTGAAATGAATTCATTCAATAATAAGCAATCATTTCAAAGGCTAATGGCTTGAGTGGCCCAGACCTTAAATCATAATAGTAGGTTGTTCCGGTCACTTCTTAATCAAATAGTCGCTAACTAGAATCAACTTCCTTGTTCTAAAACCAACTCAAGCTACCCTACTATGATTGATTCGGCATAACTTGTTTCTCAAATAATGGGAGTAGGGCTAGTTGTCGTAGAAATGTCACTCGGGTCATTGTATGGTGGTACGCAAAACCAATATTAGGAATGTATCCTCGCCTTCCCTCAGGAATGACAAAATATAGAAATGCATAATTGGCCAATGAAATTCATTTTTGTGGTTGAGCCTGCCAATGATCAATTTTCCCAGGTGAGTAATACGTATCTAATAGTGAAGTGTTTTGGCTATTCATTAAGCTCTATTTGATGGTTCATTATCTTCGATAGAAAAACCAACCCTGGCCACGAAAAAGTTGATGGCTCCAAAGAAACACTAAGTTCTCACAATAGGAAGCTAGAGAACTACTATTCCAACTACCCCTAAGAGATGATTGCTCGTCCATTAGGTCTCGAGTCAAGGGGGAAGGCACGAGAACACTTATAGGCTATGAACGGGAGAAGAAGGGTGAGGGGCAAACACAATGAAGCAAGATCCCACTACGAGTTACTTAATTAAGTAGATCAGTGAATCAAATTGGCACACAGCCACAAGAGGCCGATGCATCTGGATTGTTCCTACAAAGTAGTCTCCTCTAGTTCAAGGGGCTTGGTCTAACACAAAAATCTTACACAAGCCACTCAGTAGTGCATTCAATTATTGATTCTCTATGATTCTAGTTTAATCAATTTCTTATCAGGGGAACGGTGCTTTGTTTTATTATGATACACTATCATTGATCAACAGGTTTTATTCTCCATGGACGATTTATATACTACATACGATGCATTTATCAATCTATTGGAAACCTGCAACTAACATAGAACAAGTGGGAAGAACAAGATTTGAACCTATATCTCTCAGATGAGATCACTACGGCCTGTAAAAGCGAATTCCCAAATTGCTTTGATCCTCCCTTTGTTAACGTAGTTCACTAAGCTTGTGAGATAGTTACGTCTACGTGATCAAATCTTATTCACTAGACTTAATCCAAACCCCTGTTACAGCTTATCGATACTAAGTGGCAAGCAACAACCCTAAAAAGACACATATGATTGGGGTGTAGTGCGGCCGAGACAACTGACCCTATGCCAAATCCTTAATCCAAAGGGAGGTCGCCTGATGAATGCCAATTATAGTCAGAAATATACAAAGGAAAGCTCGGCGTGTAAGTAAACCACGTGAGATCTATCTTCCTATGGTTCTTCCTGCACCCTGAAGTTTAATGGTAACGTGCATTCAAAGTAAAGTGAAAAGTGTTATTATTCATTCCCTACTATTATGAAATAGAAAAGGGGGCCTCCTAACTAAGAAAAATAAAAGGATGTTCGACTGCATACTAGTAAAGGGGCCCGTAAAACAAGATTAGATTCCATATCAGAGGATTACTAAATAGGATTCCCAATCAGCTGATTGATTTGTTAGAGCCCATAGTTATAGAAACCTATAGATGGATGGATATTAGGATTCAATAGAGGAAGGTTTTCTTATTAAAGGAGAAGGTTTCTCTAAAAGGCCGACTATTGACTGACTACTATTAAATGCCCTACTATTAGAAACANATTGACTATGAAGAGACATTCGCTCCTGTAGCTAGATACACTTCGATTAGAACCATCATAGCTCTTGCAGCTAAGATGAAATGGAAGTTGCACCAGATGGACGTGAAGACAACTTCCCTAAATGGTGTTATCGAAGAGGAAGTGTATATAGAGAAACCCCGAGGATTTGAGGTAGAAGATAGGAAGTCTCATGTCTGCAGATTAAAGAAAGCCTTATACGTATTGAAGCAAGCTCCTAGAGCTTGGTATGGTCGTATAGACAGTTTCTTGACAAGCTTGGGCTTTACCAAGAGTAAAGTTGATTCAAATATCTACTTCAAAATTATGAATGATGAGCTAGTAATACTATTGATGTATGTGAATGACTTATTCTTAATTGGAGAAGAAAATCTCATCACCGAATGTAAGAAGAGACTCGCTTTAGAATTTGAGATGAAAGACCTCGGCCTAATGCACTATTTCCTAGGTCTTGAGGTATGGCAAAGTCCAAAGAGGATCTTCCTTAACCAAGGGAAGTACACAGTCAAAATCATGAAGAGATTCGACATGTTGGAATGCAAGATCATGAATACACCCATGGAAGCGAAGTTGAAGCTACTGGTCGATACTTCGTCAGACTTGATAGATGCCACACTATACAGATAGATTATTGGATCGCTGATTTACCTGATGAACACCAGACTAGACATTTGTTTTGCCGTGAACACCTTGAGTCAGTTTCTGGTAGAACTCAGACATGTTTACCTAGTGGTTGCAAAACATGTGATGAGGTACCTTAAAAGTACATTATATTGTGGTCTCAGTTATGACGGAGATCATAATTTCACATTGAGTGGATACACTGATTCAGATTGGGCAGGAAGCGTTGCTGAGAGAAAAAACACTTCTGAATGTTGTTTCAGTTTGGGATCAACCATGATCTCGTGGCAGAGTAGGAAGCAATCCAGTATTGTTGTCAGCACAGTAGAAGCAGGGTACATTGCCGGATGTTCTGTTAGTTGCGAAGCTATATGGCTTCGAAAGTTGTTGACCGGTCTATTTGACCTAAAAATGGAAGCAAACACAATCCTATGTGACAACTAGAGCTGCATAAAGATGGTAGAGAATCTTGTATTCCATGACAGGTCGAAGCACATAGAGATTCTCTATCATTACATCCGTGACATGGTGCAGAGAGGAGCCTTGAAGCTCCTGTATGTTAGCACGGATGAACAAGTTGTTGATGTGTTGACCAAACCTCTATCTCGTGTAAAGTTTGAACACTTTCGAGATAAGCTTGGTATAGTCCGAAAGGACCCTCCCTGAAAGGGGGAGTATATGTGTTCCTTGCTTCTGACCTCGTTGTTAGATGTAAAGCAAGATGATGTGTGTGTTCCTTGTCTCTGACCTTGCTGTTAGATGTAAAGAAAGATGACTCCTTGCTTCTGACCTCGTTGTTAGATGTAAAGCAAGATGATGTGTTTGTTCCTTGCTTCTGACCTCGCTGTTAGATATAAAGCAAGATGACTCCTTTCTTCTGACCTCGCTGTTAGACATAAAGAAAGATGACTCCTTGCTTCTGACCTCATTGTTAGACGTAAAGTAAGATGATGTGTTTCTTGCTTCTGACCTAGTTGTTAGACGTAAAGAAAGATGATGTATACCTTTCTTCTGACCTAGTTGTTAGACGTAAAGCAAGATGTGACTTACACTGAGCTACCAGCTTAACAACTGTGACATAGAGCCAGTTTAGTCTATGATGGGCCAGCCTAGTGCTGTGATGAGGTATCACTTTATACTGATACATATTGATGCAGATAATGATGGCATTCTTTCGAGAATGACGATGTTGCCGATGAAGAAAACTTTCGGTGACTTATAGATATGTCAGCCAATGTTCCAAGATGATATTGACAATACTGTCCTCCTGATGCCACTAATGATGCAGACCTCTCTCGCCTGATGTTGTTGAAGAATACCCTGCTTGTTAAGGGGGAGTGTTGAAATAATGTAACCGCAAAGAGTATTCTATTTATTATTGATATATTATTCATCGGATCAATCCCCATTGTGGATTGATCATGTCGGTTATTGTATTAGGACCAAATCCCCTTTTCGGATTGGTCAACAGACAATTGTAATAGGCAGAATAAGAAGTCGGCCCTAGCAGTTATTATTGAGACACAAAAATATAATAAAGGTGGGTTTACCCACCCAGAGTGAGAAGTCAGCCCTACCAGTAAAGGCACTTCACACGTGCCAGACTTGTATATATAGAGAGGCCAATGCCTCACTTTGATACAACTCACTTGCTCATTCTGAGAGGCAAGTTTCGATTTACCAGTTGGAGAGAGAGAGAAGAGTGGCACATCTTTTGGAGAGGACTTGCTGTATTGGTTTGAGTTATCTCTTGACATTGTATTGGCAATCTATAATAAGGAAGTTTTATTGGGTTTTCTTCCCCTAGAGGGTTTCCCAGGACAAATGTTGTGTCTCTTGTGAATGTGTATTTCTCAGTGATCTTGTTCTTATGTTGTTTTTATCTATTGAAATGAAAACATCTATAATAATGGCTTAAACATTAACAACGCTCTAATGCTCAACTCTACATTCACATATATAAGAGGTATCTTTAACCAAGTCGTTGCCTCATAGGTGGGAGGTATATTCTTCATATACTCAATCTAGAGATCACTATGAAGAGCTCCTAAGAAGATCCTCCCTAGTTCGTCTTGGGTGATCTGCACAGTAACTTGTTACAAAGAGAGCTTAAATTGATGGATGAATGTTGTTATAACCTCTTTCTCTCCTTGTTTGATGTGTGTGAGAGAAACAACCTCAAATTCTTAAGTAGGGTGAAAGGAAAACATGCACAAGAAGGTCTAAGTGGATATTTTATCTACACCAAAAAGCTATCAATAGTGCATCGTATAATAATGAAAAGTACATATTTTTCCTCTTCATCGATCGGTTGTTGGCACAATCCTAATCATCCCGTTTCTTAAACTCCTTCCTAATATCTCGGTTAAGGACTCTCGGTTGGGCAGCATAATCCTAATCATCCAGCTCCTTTACTTCAAACTCTTGAACATGTCCTATATCAATTGATTGGCTCTTTCTTTTTGGGGAAAGCAGCAGACTCATCAATCAAATCAATCCAGACTGTTGTATGGCACCTAATCATCTTCTGCTCCTAAAATTGTGTCAATCAATGTAAGTATATTGTAGGTTCTTTTTAGTGTGGTAGGATAGGGATTATATGGCTCCTTACTTCCCTGGTGAAAAGCTTATGTGGAGAGGTTACAGGCTTATGTTTAACTAGTTGGACTTGGTTGGCTAAAGATGAGAGGCCCTTGGTGAAAGGTTGAAGGCTTCTGTTTACTGGTGAATGGCAAAAGGTGAGAGGTTAGAGGTTCAAGCTTCAAGCTTCTTCTTCTTATAGGTTCAAGGTTCAAAGTTCAAGGCTGCAGACTTTAGATTCCTGGTGACTGGCTATGACTGGGAGTATGGCTATGACCTTATGGCTATGATAACCAATGTAAGATTGGTGTATGAACCTCTATATTGTGAATCAACGTATGTAAGCATTGTCATTATTCCTTCCATCTAGCCCAAGTAATAAAATTAACAAGGCTTTGTATCATTAGAGGGTCTAGTTCGAGGGTCGAGGTATAGATAAAGGAATAGGGCTGAGGGCTATGGTTCCATAGAGATTGCGAAAAGGGGGCTATGTTTTCTATATGCAATGACCGATTGGCACTGTGACCCTATGGCACTGACTAGAATGACTAGCTGCTATAGGAATGACTTTATGGAAATGACTGTGACAACACTGAGTAGAGCTTGCACGAACTGGAGCTTCTATCACTGAGATTGTCAAAGACTAGAGCTCCTAGCAAAGACTACTCTTGGCTTTGTCTGTCCGTTGTACCACCCCTCTCTGTATATGTTGGAAATCAATCAATATATCTCCGAGCAAGCATCCCCAAATTTTGCTCTATATGTTGGTGGCAAGCGAACCCATGGCAAGTTCATATCTTGATAGCAAGATCAAGAAAGCAAGAGCCCTACCTACTTTTGGCAAGGAGCAAGTTTGATTTCTCTCTCTCAGGTAGGTGTTAAAGGTTGGTCATTTGAAGGCATGCAACAAGGGTTGATCGAAGACAAGTCAAAAGGTCGACAAAGGCAGGTTGGAAGGTCTTAGATCGATGAAGGCAACAAGGTAGTAGGACGGATGAAGTATCTCTCGTAGGTCGGATTTGTTGATCAAAGCCATAGTTTGTCTCAAGTTCGCAAGAATAGAGAGAATACAGGTATCCTAAATAAATAGATTGATCATCAGGTGTGTGGGTTGAAAGTGTAGTTATGTATGTGCTCACTGATGATGGGTTAGTCGCCGAAGCTATGTCAAGTGCATTGTCGTTAGGTCTAAATGGAGATTCGTCCATGTCTCAATCAGTCCCTCAATCAGGTATAAAGAGATCATTTCTAAGGTAAGGTATAGATCAATAAGAAGAAAGATTTTGTTCTCTCAGCGGGCAGGTCGAAGCATCCAGTGAAAAGTTTGATCAATCAAGTAGGATTATTGTGGGCTTTCGGCTCCACCGTGTCCTGCTTGAGGTGAAATCCCTAGGTCTTGGCAGGATGTCTCTTGTAGGTATCTAAGGAGAGGCGATATACTTGATCGGTTTGATATCAAAGCAATTGGGCGTTTTTAAATGAGAATTTATCGGGAGGCTCATAGGGTAAGACTTATAATCATCCTCCCTCCATCCTGGGGTTGGGGTCCGTAGGGCGTGATGGCTCGTGCAGTCCCTTCCTTGCCTGCCTGGTGGATAGGTTTGTGTGATCGATCTAGCAATCAATCAAAAAAGAAAATAGACTGAGTGTAGAAACAACATAGAAAAGCATCAATGTCTAAATCCTTTCACTGCATCTCACGTTTCTATCTCGTCTGGGTTCATTCCGTGCAACACATCTTGTGGTGTGTTTGCTCATTTTTATCATTCCATCCACCTCGCCCCTCTCGAGATGTCTCTATATATCTATTTCCTCTCCCTCTCTCTAGCCTCTCGTCAAATGTTATAGCACCATCAAGGCGCAAAACCTCAAAGCAATCGATTCAATCCATCCAATCAGAGAGAAACATCATGGAATGGCCATGTTAATAAAGAAGAAAATCCATTTAAGTGCCTTGATGAGGAATGATGTCTTCACAAGCATACACTAGAATGATGTTTGAATTCATCAAAGCATTTATGGGGTTGAAGCCCACCTGTATCAACAAAATAGTGGTGCCAAGAAGAATTCTTTGTAAAGGAAGGCAAGGTAAGGTAAAGGGTTCATATCATGCCATGCCTCCCCTAGTCTTACTTCCTGGCTTCATCAACGAGTTGGGTTGCACTCAATCTCCTAGGGTAAAGTGATAAGTGGAAGTCTGACGAAGTTACATACACGAAAGTAAGATAGGCTGAGGCGTAGCAGTAAATATCGAAGATTAAAGTGCCCGCCTACCCCCATAAGAGATCTCTATGAAGTTCAGGCACGCAGTGATGTAGTTCCAATGATGAAATGATCCAAGATTGCTTTAATGCCTAGTTTTCCTTCCGACATTCAAAGGTAATAGTTCTGGTCTAAGACCCCAATCTAATATTATATAAGGGAGTAGTTCATGAATCCTCCATAGTCAAGTTTTGATCTGATGATACGACCCAAGCACGTAAGATAACTAAGTTTCGTAAGTGAGAAAGTCAATTAAAGGGTGGTTGAATAACACAACACAGTTGGATAGATGCACCTTAAGTACGGAAAATAGTATAAATAAGAAACTAAAGAGCCATGTTTCCATAACAAACAGGTAGTTTGTTCCACTCTTTCTTTATTCTCTTTGTGAGTCCTAGTTATTGGTAGGTTGTAAACATAGGTAGGCATTGTCAAATGGGTCAAATGGAGTTTTTTTTAAAATAAGTAGGCCTAGCGTAAGTGATTTGTTTTTCCATGAGGTCTGGTTCGTCTGAGTTATTACTAATTTCCTATAGCTTGACAGGTTCTAATTGGTCTGCCCTTGCGAGTTCCTAGTTTGGCCCGCTGGGCACGAAATCCCAGGTCTCTATATGTGGCACTGTGTGACAACTATAGTAGAAAGTACGACGGTGACAATTAATTTGGTGGCGGTTGACTGTATGGTGGTTGATTTATGGTTCTATTTTTTTTTCTTGTAGCAGATTAATATTTGTTTTCTTTCAAAAATCTTCTCATATAGCAAGAGAATAATACTTTTTTTCCAACTGAATTTGATTTTTTTAATGGCCAAGCCAAGGGTCGATTGGTGGTCAATGACCAAATCAAAGAAACTCTAAGAAATGAAGGTTGGCCAAAATCTAGATCAACCAATGGTGAGGATCAGAAAAACAAGGCTCTGATACCAAATGTAGCAAACAATGTTAATCCACACATAAGTTATTCAAAATATATGGAATATAAAGTAATACATTTAGGATGAAATAATAATATATTGAGTAAATGTATAAGAATGAATGAGATAGATCAGATGATTACAAATGAAAATGAGGACTAGTATATATACCCACACAGGGGTGCCATTTCATAAGCGACATGACCTTCCATCATGAAGGTGTCTCTTCATAACATATTTAGTTATTGAGTATTAATTAGTATTGTTTAATCATTGTTTATTTATATCGATATATATGTGTGTGTGTGTGTGTTCTTAACACTTCGAACCGACCAGTTCCGTACAAATCCATACAGGGGCGTTAGGGACCCACAGATATGAACTTTTTTTAGAAAAAAAACATAAATTAAGGGAGGATTCATAAAACCTAACCTTAGGGCCTACTAAAACCTATTTAAAGAGGTCCCCCTTACATTCTCCTTTATCTTTCATTTTCATCATTTTATTTAAATTTTTAACATTACCATTAATTTCTTTAGGATGTTTGAGAGTGGTTCCAACCTCATTGGACTTCATATGGAGAAAGTAGAATTTTAGGTCTCATTAAAAATTCAACAGACTTAATAGCTTTCAAGATTACAAGATTGACAAGTTGCAACGTTTCCACTGGATTCTACCATGTATGTGTTAAATTTGGCAGCATCGACGATCATTCTCCAATGAGAGGCCATATGGGCCACCCTAAGGCTAGCCAGGGAGATTTGGAGAATCAACCAATCTTGTGAGGTATTGACAAAAGCCAGAGGAACGTACAACGTCTGTGAGTCAAACCAAAAGTCAGGACGAACAAGATTCTATGTAAGCCTAATGCAAAAGTTAGGGGGAACGTACAACCTCTGTGAGCATAGACAGTCTAGTGCAAAAGTCAGGGGGGATGTACAACCTCTATGAGCATAGACAGACTATTGAAAAAGTCATGGGGAACCTACAACCTCTATGAACCTAGTCAAGCCTTGTGAGCCATGAGCAAAAGTCAAGGCATCTAGCAAAAGTTAGGTTGAATATAAAATTCCTATGAGCTAGAAACAAACGATATTCCTAATATTGCAAATGATATAAATGTATGGAACTAGTGCGTTGGCACGTGTAACATTATTCACCATGAAGAGAAATTTGAATTGCCTTGTAAAGATTCGAGTTGTAACTGAAGTTTCGAGTCTAGTTCTATTTTCGAACTAAAGTGTAATGTTCAGTTGTAACTGAAGTCTCAAGTCTAGTTCTATCTTTGAACTAAAGTGTAATGTTGAGTTGTAACTGAAGTCTCAAGTCTAGTTCTATCTTCGAACTAAGTTGTAATGTTGAGTTGTAACTGAAGTCTCAAGTCTAGTTCTATTTTCGAACTAAAGTGTAATGCTGAGTTAAGTCAAGCATGTTTTCACACCCCTATTTCGAGTCCTCTCCACTACCGTGTATATTCAGAACATGTGTCCACATGTTATCTTGAAGGAAAAGACTCCTGAAGAGGTCTTATTAGGGATAAAGCCTGAAGTAGGGCATCTAAGGATATTTGGGTGTCCAGTGTATATTCATGTCCCTAAGGAAAAGAAAACAAAGATCATCAAGGTAAGCTTCAATTATGTGCTTAAGATCATGAAACACGAAAGTCATGGCACGTTGAAAGGTTGCTCCGACGTTTTTAAGGCCGAAACGCATCTTCCAGTGTGAAAAAGTTCCCCAAGGACAAATAAATGTCGTCTTGTGTTGGTCTTCGGGTTTAATTTGAATTTGATTATATCCTGAAAATCTGTCCATAAAAGAAAATACTTCGCTTCCAGCACACTTGTCAAGAATATGATCGATAAAAGGTGTGGGGAAGTGTCTTTTGGACATGCCTTGTTTAGGTCACGAAAATCCATACATACATGGATGGTTCCTTGCTTCTTATCTACAGGAACGGGGTTGGATACCCATTCGGTTAAAGGAATCGGGTAGATGAAGCCAACGTTAAGTAGCTTCTCCACCTCTGCCTTGATAGCAAGGGCCTTTCGAGGGTTGACATCTCTAAGACATTGTCGAACAGGTTTTGCATCTGTATAAGTTTTAATTTCGTATTCGACAATACAAGGGTCGATCCCTGGCATCTCTTCCTAGGACCAAGAAAATACGTCTCGAATTCCTTGAAGAGCTTGGTGTAGATCAGGATTTCTTCTGGCGAACAATCCTCACCGATATTTACGTTTTCAACCTTACGAGGGGTACGTGAGATGTCGATCTGGACGGTAGAAGAAATACTTTCCATGTTTCCTTCGACATAAATGTCGTGTGTATCAAATGGAACTACGGCATGACCGACTATCTCGCTCAAAGTAGATCGAAAGTCGTCTTGTTCGATTCTTTCAAGCTCTGGGAGAAAATAAGAACGATGATGCATATCATCCCAAGGTTTGTTGGAACCATTCATGGCTTCGTCCAAAGGCAAAGTCTCATCGAGGAAATCATGTGAACAAGACAATGAGGTGGCCCACACGAGATCCTCCTCATCCGTCGGTGAGGGAACAGGATCAGGATTGGCAGAAGAGTTGAGAACAACTTGATATGAAATCTCTGTTGTCAATAGTGGCATGGCCATCCCAGCATGCGATTGTCCTTCACAAGACAAAGTTGGGGAAGGTAGGGTCCATGGATCATCGAAATAAGACGTGCGGAAAGGAATGGACCTCCCAGTCAAGATGAGCCTATTGGACATGGCGTAAACTTGATGGTTCGGTGTCGGGAAGTCAAAAGTACCCATAAGGGAAGAATACATTCCAACACTGACATTCTCAGTTGTCGTCTGAGAATTGTCGATCAGAGGGACCGACTGTCCAAGAGATGCATTAGGACTAGAGTATGCAAAGGATAATTGATCGATCGTCAATATCTTCCCTTCATGAGGAAAACAAAGAGTGCAGAAAACAAACTATACGATGGTGATCATAGCATAAGTCCAATTGTGACCTAGTAATAGGTTATAATCAAGAGGCACATCCAATCCACTACCTCTACTTCCACCTCTACCATCTTCCCACCTAACTGGATCGGAAAGGCAGGGAGAATACTGTGAGGGCGGAAGGAATGACCGTCGAAAGCAGTCAACATGTTTGATGACTTGGAAAGGGTCGGAGAACCGAGAGCTTTCCAACAAACCAGGGACATCACACATGTAGCAGCGCCTTCATCAACCACCGCACGTTTGATGGTATACTTTGAATACTCCACATGGATTTGGAAAGCCACATGGTAAGGCAAGCGAGGCTTAACATCTGTGACGTCAAACTTGATAAGCTTTGATCCACTCGGTTCTAGAGCTCCTAGAGTAGAGAGTAAGAAATTCCTCTGTGAAGGACACGTCTGGAGCACCTCCAAAGCCGACATAGCACAAGGAGTTTGGCCTAGGTCCTCAACAATAGAGTAGTTCGGGGCGGCTCTAGCATTTAGATTATGGGTAGAGAGCTTGAGTACTCCTTTCGAAATACGAGGTTGTGGCTCTGGTTTCTCAATCTGTAAAGTCGTCGTCTCCGGGGGAGGAGGAGGAGATTCTAGACCAGGAATAGTTTGTTTAGAACTATAGTCTCGAGATCGAGTGGCTACATTAATTTTTGCATCGACCATATTGATACATAAACAGTCGCCA
>JZKD02S1098474.1:0-13074 GCA_000966675.3 Picea glauca | reverse complement strand
CCATAAGCTAGGTTCAGTCAGTCTGGGTGCGTTTTGGCGAGCAGAGACAACAAAGAATTGGGAGAAACTTCCAGGGAGTGATTCCAACTCAATTTTTTGCCAAACCAGGTGCAGGAAGAGCCCAACTAAGGGTTTTTGGACATTCTGGAGCCATTGAAGCCATCCATTTCTCATTCTAAGCATTGTAAAGAATTAATGAAAAAGATCCATTGGAAGCTAGACCAAGAGATGTAACCGAAGAGAGGGGTGAACTCCTTTATCATTTTATTGTGTTAATGTGTGTATTTTGATGGCTATTTATGATTGTTTATGCTGCTCATGTGATCCAGATTATTTTCAGCATGAAATGAGAGAGGAGATATAATAAAGAAATGTACAGAGATATCTCGGATATCCAATATTATAACATAAATGTATTAGAGATGCAACCATAAAGACATATATACAGTAATACACAATTTTCTATTAATGAGCGAAAATGTACAAAGACTGTAAAATACAGAGTGCAGAAAGACTTGTTAGAATGACGACAGCTTATCTCTGAGAAGAGATGTGATGGCTACTCACATCCGTGAGAATATGATCTTACAATGAGGCTCCAAAGGCCTTTTTATCATAAAGAAAATCCAAAACCCTAACCCCGGAAGATGAAAATCCAACAATTTTGTGGACCCTGTTTTGGATAGTTTGGTGTATCAACTTCTCGAGGGCGTAACTTTGGCACACAATATCCGTTTGGGGCTCACAATAGCTCGTTGGAAAGGTATCGTCGAGGAGATTCATTTAGGGGGATAAATTAAAGCCTCCGACTATAATAGAGAATCTTGATCCCAAAAAACCTTCATTTAGGCCCTTAAAATGGCCCCGGGAGTTAAAAACTGCTAAAAATAGTAAATTACCAAAATTGTCAGAAAACTGTTTTAAGCTAGTTGGAAAAGGTGGGTGGCCACCGATATCCACCTAGATCATCATGATTAAGTAAAAATATCATTAATCTTTATGTGTTTGTAACTTGATCCTATTACCCAAACACATATCATTTCACTTGCAATTTTAAAAAGATTCAAGCCTTTACATTTTCAGATCAGCTGAATTTTGAATGGGACCTAAAATTCTACTTTCTCTATATGAATTCCAATGAGGTTGGAACCACTCTCAAACATCCTGAAACAATTAATGGTAATGTTAAAAAATCAAGTAAAAGTTCCTTTTAGTTTAAGAATTTAACATTACCATTAATTACTAGGGTGGGTGAAATGGAGGGGGATGGGGAGTCGGGGACCTCTTTAAATAGAATTAGTAAGGAAAAATAACCCTCAGCTACACTCCAAAACACCTCACAGCTCCAACTTGCATGAGAAAACATGATCCCAAGTCCTTCTCTGTGCAAGACACGTCCTATTTTTGAGACATGCTGAGGGTAAGTGTCAGACACATGTTTGCAGCGTATCCTCACGTATTGTGTTTAACACGTAGGATATGCGACATAGGGGGAGGGGGTGGACGTATCCGGTGACTTAGGTTGAGGCTATGAAGGGACACAATTGAAAGGTTCTCATACTCGAGTAAAGATTCAACTCACATATCAATTCACATAGTAATATATCCTCATAATCAACCAACCTACTCACATATGTGCAAGGATGAAGATAAGTAATTTTTCACAATTACAACCAATAAGTTGAGGCTATGAAGGGACACAAGTGAAAGGTTCTCATACTCAAGTAAAGATTCAACTCACATAGTAATATCTCCTCATAACCAACCAACATACTCACATATGTGCAAGGACGATGAACGGAGAGAACACACAAGAAGATCGAGCACAAGACAATGTGCAAATACAAGTGAAAAGGTTGATGTAGAGAGACATGTGCATGGGAATATTGAATGTGGTGCGTGTAGGAGAATATGAAGGATTACACATCGGAAGTCAAAGAGATAGACAAGTGGTTGAAGGATCAAAGGTAAGCATTATAAATTGATGGATGACAAAAGAACTATGGTTTCTCCCAAGTGTGAGAGGAGGACATTCTATTGGAGTGTAATTGGCATCAAAAGAGAGAGGTTGTCCCCAAGATAGTTTTGGAGAACCAAAGATATACCTTGAAGAGAAGGTCGAGAATTGAGGAGATTGTTGCCATTGAAGAGAAGGTCGAGAATTGAGGAGATTGTTGCCATTGAGAAGAAGGAACAAAGACGTTGAGGATGATGAGATGTGGACTATACTAATTGGTTAACACATAGACATTGAGGATGAGATGGCATAGACACCACTGATTGGTTGAGGAAAGAAGGGAATTGGGATTTGAGTGATTTCCTACATGATGCCAAAGAGTATTCGTAGATCATATCATGGTGAGAAGAAGTCCAAGGGAAACTAAGCACAATGCATGTATGATCTATAGATACATTGATTTGCAGTGAGATCTAGTTGTACTTGGAGAGACTCTTAGATTTATAAAATCCTAAGAGGATACCTTTTGATATATTGGGATTATTATTTTGTTATAATGAATGAGTAGATCCTTCAAGAGACAATTTCCCCATAGTTATTTTTGTCTTATATTTTTGTATTGAATTTCCTTTGCCACACACATACTTTGTGTGTTTAAGTTTCGTGCAAGGAACCTTGAAGTTGGTCTATTATTTATTGCTAAAGCATCATTGGTATCAAAGCAGATTTGATTCTCGAGAGTTTGTATGGGGAGTGGGGGGTTGGAAGTTGGAAATTTAACTCATAAAGGGAAAAATGCTTGGAAGTCTGAGAATTTGCCAAGTGAAGCACTAATGAAAATCTGAAAATTTGAAAATAAGATGAAAAATTGGAGAATGGAAATTCAAAAGTGTGAAGGCAAACAAGAAAATGACAAAAAAAGATGATGTTGGAGTTTGGTTGTCTAGATTCCTTAAAAGTAGAAAGGTCAAAGTTGAAGTTTCTTGTTAGGATGAAAGTAATTTGAACATTGAATTTATTGATTGATTAAATAAGTGAAATGGAGAAACACTAGTTTGAGAAAATTGAAAACCCAAACAACATGAAAGTTTACGATGGCAAAGTTGAAGAGATGGGAAGCAATTTGATGGGATTTTGTACAACAGAAAGAGTTGAGTTGAAATATGATACAAGTTTGATGCCAATGAAAAATTTAAAAATCCATTTTATTTTATTTTATGTAAATTATACTCATTCTTATAATGCTATGTAAATTATACTCATTCTTAGAATGCTATATAAAATGTTGAAAGATATTTTTATAAAAATATTCAGATCTCAAAAAATTCTATATGGTTTTAACTATACACTACAATACAAACTTCAAATCAATCCATCTGTAACTGTCATTATCCCATTTGATCTCCTCATTTGGACCATTCCGTCAGTGCATACATCAATCAGTTAGCATCTCATAGGCATTGTCATGACTGTGAGCACCAATGTGAAGACAAGCTATAGGAACCTCTGCCAACAAATAATAACCATCCATTGGGTGACGCCAAACCTCCCTGGTTCAAAATCAGGACGCAAAAGCAGTATACGAATCAAACTATACCAGGTTTTTTCAAACGAACGTGTTAGCACTCGACAGCAGCAAAACCACTATTCGTGGGCAAGCAAACTTTATTAATCGTTTAATAAAGCCTCCAATAATGCACTAAAATTGGAATAACGTATACGAATATCCCACCATCACCTAGATTTGTTCAAATAATTTAACGAGAGTGACGTATTCCTACGCATGTGACGTGGCAGGTTGAGGGGTGAGCTCTTACACGTGGAGACCATTACACGTAAGATGTCCCGTGCTTTTGGTGCACCAAACCTTCTATTAGCCACTCAATGCCTGCTTGACTGGGAGTGCTAAGATGCACGCCGGTGGAACACGTGACATGAGAAGCTTCTCTATGACCCTACGCCCATGAGTTCCTCGTAAACTCCAGGTTTTTGTTTTTTCTTAATTGGAAGAAGAAAATATTATATTATTTAAATCACATTTTATTTTTTATTTTTTCTTAATCGAGAGAGGGAAATATTATATTATTTAAAAAAATTTGTTTTTTATGGCTAATTGCAATATACATAGGTTTATTAAGAAAACATAAAATATAGTTTATTGCAAACACAAAAAGAACATTCCAGATTTTCTTACATGCTGTCACCTTCACAAAAAGTACATTCCAGATTTTCTTACACGCTGTCAGATTCATATTGGAGAATTCAATACATGGAGTAAAGGTTTGAGCTCACATGCTAGAGGGATGGGATGTGTCCTCATTGTTCTCCTCCCAATATCATTAAAATGATTTACATGTCCATGGGCTATGACAAAATTAAATTCACAATATCTTAAGAAAAAAACCAAAAACCAAAATGTTTAGACTAACTCTTTTTTTTAATGTTCAATATATAAAAACATATATTAATATTAATTCATTCTTGACCAATCGATATATATATTTTTTAATGTTTAGAAATTTTGAAAGTGTTTTGATGTTCAAAATAGAAAAAAACATACATCAATATAAAAACAATTCAAAATAATTCTAGTTTTATGGATGTATATATATTTTTATGGATCGCTTCAAGATTAGTTTAAGCTGCAGGCTCGGGAAAATCTCCAACTTGAACCGTTTCCCAACGCCACTGCCAGTTGTGTGGAGAGGGGGCGGTGGAGAAGAAGTCTCAGCCTCGCGGCCTGCAGGGGATCAACGGCAGGACGACACAGAAGAAAAGTTGGAGGAAAAACTCCAAACTTGGAACCGTTTCCCTAGGCCATCGCCACTTGTTACCTGTCACTCTTAATCCCTTGGGTTGCTGTAGGCTTCACCTTTAAATGCCACGCTGCTCTTCTTTTCAAAACTTTTCACAGTGTGCTTTTGTTTCAAGTTTTTCAACTCTCTGTGTGCATAGTTAATCAAGGTGTTGGTTAAATGTTTTATTTTTTGGGTTTTTTTATCGAAATTTGGTTATGTAAATTTAGAAAAAAATGTTATTTTTTATTGTTTAAATTGTATTTTGGATGCATAAATGGATTTAGTTCGCTGAAAAACTCTGAAAGCACTTAGATTATACAAACTTAACCACTTAAATCTGTAGATTTAATCATTCCTCACCAAATTTCTGGCAAAATCAAATAAAACAAATTACCAAAAAAACTCTGTTAAGTAATGCTATAACGCTTATCCAAAGGAATACTGCCAAAATATTCCTCACGCTGGGTTTGTGAATTTCTTAACTCTGTGAGCCGTTTTTTACACCTGAAAGTTGTTTCAATTTAACACACATCATTATATGTGATCTCATTCTCCTTCTCTCATAGGTTGAAGGAACGGCTGTAATAAATGTGCTCTGCAATCCCGTGGGAATCTCACGAGGTGTACAGATTCTGCAATTTCTGATTTTAACATTTTGTTTTAATTGCCAACTCCACTCCTTGCCTTGGGATCATCTTGTTGGTTATAGAGTTGGCAGCTGCACGGTGATTGGACAGTCAGTTCACTCCATTGGTGAAGAACGATCTTAAGAGCAAATATCTGGAAGGTAAACATACGGGGCATTAGCTGCACTCCTTTATTTGAACCTTGGCCAAGGCTATATTAGCTCTTTGCTTCCATAGCTTCGCTAAGGGCCTTGGTATCAGGCTTGGAATTTGAGGCTTATAGGACGTTTTTCCCCTCCAAACTCGTATGGATATGAAATCTACACGTCCACAATGACAGGGATCAAAATTTTAAAACTGTCGTATCATAATTTCTAGTGGGTATTTATAGGCTATTTCTAAGTCTATACCTATAGGGCTTGGGCTATAATGCCTAGCTTGGGAGGGGCCATGTCGGGATCAAAATTTTAAAACTGTCTTACCATAATTTCTAGTGGGTATTTATAGGCTATTACTAAGTCTATGCCCAGAGGGTTTGGGCTATAATGCATAGCTTGGGAGGTGCGATGCCACAACATTATTGTTATTGACATTTGGACAAGGGTTCGTCGAGGGAGTAAATGAAGTAGTATATGAAAGTTAATGTTGTTCCAGTTTGTCATCTATGTACAACTCATTTGGATTCGCAATGCTCATGGGCCATAATCCATTCATGATTCAACTTTGTTCAACGAGTCTGCACAGTGTTGAGTCTACATTGGTGGGTTTGTAACTCTGCTCCATTGAATTCCAACTTCCAAGGGTTTTAAGGTGTTTGAAACTTTGATGAATAGTGCGTAGATGGAGACATGAGTAGGGGCCAGAGGCCATGTTCATGGCGAAGGATAATCATATTCTGGTGTAATACCCCTAGGCTGATTCCCAAATGTAAATATCAATGTAAATGTACTTTACTTATAAGCTGGTGAGCCGAAGTAACAAGTTTGTTGGTTTGGTTCTGCGTGCATTAAGTTAGTGCACTAGGATCTCTCATCAAAGGAGTGCGCACATTTGTAAAATGATACAATGCACAGTTCGATGTTTTGGCGCACACATGTATAAGTACACATGCATGGCGCACTAAAAGTGAAACAACTTAACATATGTAGTGCGCACAAGGGTGAGTGCGAGAGGATGGCACATCGAAGGAAAAGGCACGCAACCCTGGGTTCAGTGTGCAGGTTTTGAAGGCCAGAGAAGACTTTTGTATATAAGTCACGATGAAACGCGCACATGTGTAAGGGCGCGAGGGTGGCACACTGAAGAAAGAGTGCACGCAACCCAGAGGTTTTGCACGCACTGGTTTAGTGCGTGAATTGTGTATTTTGAGGCTAGTGAGCTTGGAGGCAAAAGATCAATACTTCTGTACTGATATGTAAATGTAATCACATGCAATTTAATGAAAATACATCCCTGCAACAGACATACCACATAAAAGAGAATGGGGGGCTTAAACTCCACTAGCTGAGGTCAAGGGGGTTGGGTTAAAGGGGCTTAAACCCAAAAATAAATATTTTATTAACATTTATTTAAAAGCATAAAGTGAGGAATATTATATTAATATTCCTTAAAAAGTGTAAAGTTAGGATATATTATTATATCCTAGGTCCTAAGGAGGGGACAAGTGGCTAAAGACAATTCTCAACATGACAAGTGTCAAGTTGGGAACATGCTGTGGACTGAAGGCATTTCTCAACCTGACATGTGTCAAGTTGGGAACATGCCGTCAAATAGTCTGGACTTAGTCTATTTTGGTATTCTGTCATCTGGGATCATTCGATCATCACGAGCTGTGATGTGGAGTCGATTGTTCTGGCATAGAGAGGAGGGTGATTATCTTTGAACCCGATTGTTACTGTGAATAATGCGGTCTAAGGCTAGGAGCAACGTGGAAGGTCTGTCCATAGTTGGTGTCTTTTATTCAAAGATAAGTGCCAATTCATGTGTATAATTATATTTGCAGTAATATTTATGCAATTGTTGTCATGGGTTTATGTTGTTTATGATTGTGCATCATACTTTTTATGATTGTGTATAATTATGTTATGAATATGTATATAATCACGAATTGAAGAGTGTATGACTATGTTTTAATTAGTGACAGAGTTGTGTCAAAGCAATTTCGGTGAAATTTCTGGTAAATTGGCATCAGATCTGAAGACAAGAGGAGTTTGAGTGACGTGACTCGGCCTGGGTGGCCGAGTGCGTTACAAGACAATATCATAGAAAGAAAGTTTTAAGTGGCATCACCCAACAAATGGTTGGGGAGTGTTAGAATATGGTGTCAAAGCAGTTTTAGTAATGAGGAACGTTACATATGGTAAGATCATTGTTCATTGGGATTTTTCGTATCCACTTGTATTTAATTGAGGTTTATGGTAAGCTCAATGGCAATTCAAAAAAAAGATCCACATATGCAAATTCTACCCCCTACCTCGGAGAAGATTCTTCTTTTAGGTGCAACCACACGACAAGAAGAGTTTGTCGTATAATGTTTTGTGTATCATCAAATTCTAGGTTGGAATAGTTTTTCTTTCATAATTTCCATAAATAATGGTATTGAATGATCATTTTCGTTTAAGGACCAATAATGACGCATCGTTTATGTTTTTGATGTATTTCTAATTTTGTGTAGTTTGTAATTGTTGGATACCTAATCCTTGTGATTATGGTAGTTTGTAAATAATCATGTAAATAGTATTTGGGATAAATATAAAGAGTTGTAGGGAAGAGTCATTTGGAAGATGAAACCAAAGGTCATCCAAATGTGTATTTATGAAGGTTTCACATTAGTGCAAAGAATCCAAGCACGAAGTTACTTTATTCTACCCATACCTGATCTAACAATGGTCTCAGAGCAGGTTAACTCCATGATTCTTTCCCCCGAGCGTTTTGTTTTCGTCCTTCTATGTGCAGAAACGTCCCTCTTCCTGCAAATCTATCTCCTGTGTACAGAAACGCTTTCAAGATCTTCCGCATCTCTGAAAATTCATTCATCTTCCTCACACGCACATTCACACAATGCTCTCTTCTTTCTCTTCGGGCTTCTCCTCATCTTTGTTGTCATAGTGCCGAGACATTGTTGCCCTAAATCTTCGACAATTGACAACCAGTCTCTGGAATTGTTTGGCCACTTTCTTCATTGAATCCACCATTTCATGATTGTATTGTTCAGCCTACTCGACGAGCTTGGCCATGTATACATGATTTTCCCTCTCCTTTTTCAGGGAGCTTGGCCATGTATCAATGTTGACCAACATGATCAATCATCCAAAACACACAAATAGTCGTTGTTCTCTTTAATTTCCCCTCATTTGCCTGAAATAATCACAAGTTCATGTTGCGCCCCTGCAAAAATTTTCCAGTTTTTGCGGCCTTTGGATGTCTCCCCTTGCTCCTATTCCCGAGCTTATCTAGACCTTTGATTTCTCCACAATTTAGTGGCCGTAAAGAAGACTTTTTTCTAGGGACCAAATGAGCATTGCAAACTGTGATATTTTTTTCCTAAAGTGACATTTTCTAGCACCAAAAAAAGGTTGAGTGTATTTGCAAGAATACAAAGGAAAAGTTTTCGGATTTGAATTTGCGATTAGATTGTATAAATCCCTGGTAGAATGAACAATGGTAATAGAAAAAACAATAATGAATTTGAAAGAGGTGCAACCATTCTCACCAAAGTAGTCGTAAAGATCCGATCAATCTTGAACAAGAGAGCCGACATTTTAACACCGATGCACTGATAACTGGACAAGGCCACATACGCTCTCAAAGTTCTGCTGGAAGATGCATTCTCTCATCTCCATCATTGGCGTGATGCTAAATGACAAAGAAAATGACTGAGAATGGTACACAAAGGTCAAACACACTAATCTTTAATGACCAGAGTGGAAGATGGAAGGTTGCTAGAGTTGGAAAGGACATCTGCTCATGCACAATTTTTTTCATACCTCTCTCATCATGATGAAGGTACAATGTCATCTAGTCTCTTGTGGCATGCTAGATTTGGTCACATTAATCTTGACAACCTTCGGTTGTTGAAAAAGAATTGTGTTTCTAGTTTGCCTACTATTCCTAGCAATCTAAAGCAATGTGATGCTTGTATCCTTGGAAAACATAACAAACAACCATTTCTTGATTCTAGTTCCATAACATGTAGAAAACTTGGAATGATACATTCTAATTTGTGTGGCTTGATACTTATTCCATCTACTAATGGGAATAAATATAACATGTCTTTTACTGATGATTAGACTAGGATGTGTTGGGTGTACTTGTTGAAAGATAAATTACAAGCTTTTGAAACTTTTAAAAGTTTTCATGTATGGATCCAAAATGAAGCTCAATCTTGTATTGGTTCTCTTTGTACTGATAAGAGAACATAATATACATCAAATGAATTTGAAAACTATATTTTTCAACATGGGATCAAACATCAAATCACAGTTCCATACAATCCTGAATATAATGGTGTAGGTGAAAGAATGAATTGTACTCTCCTAAACATGGTTCGTTCGATGATGTTTTTAAAAAATGTAAAAAATATGTTTGGGATGATGCAGTTATATGTGCAGTTTATGTGAAAAACACGTGTCCATCTCATGCTCTTCAAAATAAGACTCCTTATGAAATGTGGCATGACGTACTGCATTCCTTTAGTGAGACATCTCAGGGTTTTTGGTTCCACCTGCTATGCCTTAATTCCCAAGGAGTAAAGAAACAAGTTTGATGCAAGGAGTTGGAAGTGCATCTTCTTGGGGTACTCAAATACCAACAAAGTACGTCACCTTTATGATGAGGTAAACAAGAAATTCTTTCTTTCTAGAGATGTATTTTTTCTTGAATACTCGAAGAATGAAAAAACTATTGAGAGAAAACTTGATCATTTAGATAAATTCACCCATGTAAAGGAATATCATGAATTTGATGATGAGATTCCATATCTTTGTTGGGTATGTGTTATATTCTTTGCAAAATTGATCCCATGTACTTGATGCAGGAGCATCGTCATCAACATTCAATGAGGCCAAGTGGAGGACAGTTCAACACCCAACACGTGCATTCGAACTATTTTGGATCCCAAGGGGGAGCACACCATTTATTGTTTTGAAAGTGTTTAAATTAAAATCTCTTTAATGTTTTGAGTCTTGAGTCATTGTGTGAGATCACAAGAGATTGAAATCGCCTTAATTAGCTATAGGATTGTACAGATCTTGAGCATCCACTCATATCTGGGTTGTAATTATCCATTTATTGTAATAAGCCTTAGTGGTATAATGCTTTGATTATGATGTGAAAGCACTAACGTAGTCGAAAGGAAGACTTGAGAAGCCCCTCCATGTATAAATGTATATAATCTATGCCCAAAAGAGGTTGTTGGAGTTTATTGTAGTTGTTGTTGAGAATTGTTATTTGTTGCTGAAGTTTATTTTCTATTTTGATGAGAGTTGTTGTTGAGAACTTTGTAAATGCTTTGCTGAAGGAATATAATAGAGGATGATTTCTTTCAAACTCTGAGTTTGCATATCTATGAGCTAATTGGGTAATGTTGTGTTATTTGCTTTCTGTGTTTTTATGCCTATGTGCATTTTATGATTGAATGAATGAACCTATAATGTTCCATAAGTTTCAATTGTTTCTCTTCTGAAACACTGGTGCAAGGAGTGCACAGTAGCCACGTAAGGAGTATGAAGGCATAGTCATTTGCAGACTCAGTAGCTCAAGAGAGATAACATGAACGATATAGAGTGAGTGCAAGGAGTGCACATATACTCGTCTAAGTATAAAATCTCAAGAAGACCCATGCAAGGCGTGCATAGGGCCAACACTTAGTCAAGTGTTGAAACAGTCTCAAGGAAGACAAGAGAAAGGAGTGTGCAGGAGGACTTTCTAAAAATCTTCAAGTTACAAGTTTCAGTGAAGTGCAAGGTGTGTGTCGGAGGTCTGAATAACTTCGAGTGATAAACCTCAGAAGGGATAGCGAATGAAATCCTTTGGAGGATGAACCCTTTCATTTTCAAGGTCAAGTGGACGAGATCCGCTTGAGGAGGAGTAAGATATTTATTAGCCATCAGATCTGGGAAAGTAGCGTGAGTGATAACCCTTGAAGCCATTCAGACTTCGCATATTCAGAATTTTTCGAGTGTGGGTCGTGGAGGAGACAAGTTTCCCGAAGTCCCTATATCTGGAGTGAATCTAGACCGTCCATTTGTGAGGTCATGTGTACGCATATCCAGCATGGCTCGGAAGTCTATCTATCCGACATGTTTAAAGTGTTGAAGTGGGAGCACGAGAATTCCCCGAAGCTCCGAAGCCTAGAGAGAATATTAACCGTTAGTGTTAGGGTCACGTGTCGAAAGATTGGGAGTTGTTTGGAAGTCTGACAGTCCAGGGAAACGCAGGCATAAAGAGATTTGAGTCAAGAATTCACGAAGGACCAGAGGTCAGAGTAGATCTCAATCGTTAGTTGAGAGAGACATGTGGATAACAGATCCAGTCCTTCGTTAATTTGGAGTTCAGCGATCCAAAGAGTTGTGCGTGTTAACCTCTCGAAACTTCCGAAGCCCAGAGTCCCAGAGAGGATCATAACCGTGGCCTGCTAGAGAGGTGTGGGTCGTTGATCTGGGAGCCCCCTATAGGTTCACCAATTCGACGTTCGATTGATTTGCATGGTTTTTAGGTCAAGACTCCTAAAGCCTGGAGTCCCGAAAACCCCTATGTATCGTCGATTTGTGGTGTGTAATGAAGACTGTCAATCCCTCCCTTTGTTCGGTTGTTCGCGAGTTCGAAGTTTGGGAGGAACGTTGTGTGTTGTTATTGGAGTTCCCGAATCTTGGAGCTATGAAGTCCCAAATTCTTCGCTAAGTTGAAATCCAGCCCATGGTTTTGGCCCGAGGTCACGTGGAAGACTTTGCTGGAGTATTAGGACCCTCGCGAACATGATTTTGCATGCAGGGAAAGGAGAAAAGGCCCATGGAGAAGGAATTTGAGGGTTCAACAAGAGCCCGAGGGATGATTCAACTCCTTAGTGTGAATGATCCTAGACCGAAAAGTCGCGCGAGCCCCAGGAAGTGTTGGGGGTTTGCATCAAGTGGTATCAGAGTTTGAATTAAGCTCCATGTGAAAGAAGACTTGGAACCATGCCACCGAGAATATGCAGAGATAGACCAGTGGTCAATACAGCCATGGAAGAGGAGATGAGACAACTCCGTGCAAGGTTGGATGCCATGGAGACAACACAAAGAAGAGCACCTGATGCAGGTTGTTGGGTATGTGTTATATTCTTTGCACGAGTAGTAGTGTTTGAGCATATGCGCTGTGCACGCAGGGGGGTTAGAGGGGGGGTGCAGTGCCCCCAATTTTTTTTTTTTTTCAGGACGACATATTTCCGGGATGACATATTTCTGGGACCACATGATATTTAGGTGGTTTTTTCGGCACATGGTTTTTTGTCGATGGTTTTCAATTTCCGGTTAAGGAATTAGGGTTTTGGACTAATCCAGGTCACTGGGTTAGGGTTTTGGATGTCGCTGGCTCCTATACGTATATTGTATTGTAAACAATGTAACACAATGTATGAATATAATATATGCTGGTTTTCCCGGTTTGGGTTTCCAGGTGAAAAATCTCTGTGTAATATTTGTATTTGCCATTGTAT
>JZKD02S1098462.1:191027-202006 GCA_000966675.3 Picea glauca | reverse complement strand
TGCTTATTTACTCTGCAGTTATTGGATAATAATGCTTCATTGATATAACACTTGGATTATATGGTTAAATTGCTCTATTACTGATTCACCCCCCCTCTCAGTAATCCAACATGAACCTCCTGATGTAATGAGGCAGCAGAGAGGGAAGCGAGAGCACCAGGAGGAGGCCGAGCACCAGGAGAATTCGTAGGACCAGCCACCACTTCTTCACCCGGAGCACCTGAATTTAATCTTCGATGTGCGCAACATGGTGGACGACCAAATTTTTAGAGCCATCCGCATCAATCAACGCCTGGATATGCTGTACACTGCCTACTCCAGTGCCACCCCAAGGCACCAATGCCCCACTTGTGCGCAAGTCTACACCATCCCAGTCAGACACAGCAAGGAGAAGGACGACCACGAGGACACCAACTAAGAGGTTTTCCTATTTGTTTACTGTTAGAAACTCTTTTCTTTTTGATGCAAAACAGAGCTACAACTCTTCTAGCTTATAGCAATGGTAGCGGTAGTATAGTAATGAACAGACTAATGCTAAGGCTGGCCATGCACCCTAGTTTCCTTCGGGCAGGGTGGCAGACTAACACCTTGAGTTTGGAAGCTAACATGGAATGGCCAACTGTCTCAGTTTCCTTAACAGGCGGGACAACTGACACTTCAATAGATCCCTATAATTTTGCAATATTAATATAATAGGACATGCCTTTATTTAAAATAAATAAATAAAATTCAAATATTCTCTTACAGAATAGAAAAGAAAATGAAACTCATTCTGTACATAAAATTGGATGACAAGGAAGAAAAGGGTTGATAGCAAAGTTTGTGAGTAATTGTTATTTGCTTATAACAACTTAATTTTTTTTTTTTGTATATTTTAAGTTGTTTTACAACAACCATCCTTGAATGTCTTCAAACAAGTGCTAACATACAAAGAAGAGACATCAGAAAAATTGATTGACATTGGGTTAATTAAGGGTTGTGAGTATATGTTGGCATATCAAAAACTAATTGTGGAATTTGTATGTATAATATATGTTGTTTTACTTCTATCATTTTATAATTAATGAAACAAAAATATTACTTTATATTCAATCTATGATTTATTATGGGGTATAGAACTTGTGGGAAACAAAGTATGGAACTGAGCCAACAGAAGAATTGTTGAAACAAGGAATGGGATTTGATTTTGAACATATGTGTATGATTCATTAGTCAATTCTTGCTTTAGAGGTACGTCGCTTTTCAATTTACATTCATGTCTATTATTTATTTCAATTTTCATTATTCTCACCAATGTAGATAGAATCATTAGAGTGTATTTTTATGTTTGTATATAGAACTTGAAGAAGAACAAAACAATCGAGGAAATCAACCAAACATTCTGCAATTCCAACACTAACATCAGTTCCAGTGAAGAATGATGACCAATCTATTTGGATATCAATGCAAGATGCAATTGTATTTTTTTGAAATAATTGTCTGTGAAAATCAAACATTTTTTTTAATGTAATGGACATAGTGTCCCAATTGAAAGACAAGGGATTACCGATAAGTGCCCATTTTGTATGACAAAGACCCTCTTATTCATATAATAAAATATGTTTTAATTTATTCTATTGCATTCTCTAACGTCGTTGTGAAATGTTACATCGCTTATTAAATATATGGATGACTAAATGTTATAATGAAGAGATGCAAAATATAATGATATAAAAAAATAATCCAATTAATATCATATCCAGATTCACTAATCAAAATATAAGATGTATGTAAATTTTTTTGATAAATAATGAAATTAAAAAATAACAATAATTGCAGTATCACAAGTCAATGTTTCTCAGTGTATTTTAATTATTAATATCATCGACACATTTAATATTAAAACTCATCGGTGTGTTTCATATGAAATGCGCACCGCTGCTTTTATGTAATAAATTAGCACTGGTTTCAATATTAATTTAATACCACAAAATTATATTAAAAAATTGGCTTTCGGTGCGTTAAGCTTATATGAAGCACTAGTGTGTTTGTGTTATTAATACGCATCGACGCTATTGTGTTATTGATAAGTGTTGGGGCTTGTGTGTTACTACAAAGAATCAGTTCTTTCGATTTTTAATGCACCGGGGGGGTTTTCCAAGTAATGCACTGGTGCATATTATTTTATACAACATCAGTGCCTTCTTATTAATAACACACTGCTGTGTTCTATGCAGAAGGCCTCGATGCTTAATTATTGTTAACTCCCCCGGTGCATTTTATTGTTAAAGACCCGGTGCTCATAAGACAAACTCCCCGGTTCTTAGATATTTTACTGCCCTGGTGCTTGCATATTTTACTACTCCGGTTCTTGATGTTAAGTGTACAATACCAGTGTTGTAGGTGTATGTATGCATCAGTACTTGTTTCTTATACAAGCACGCTGATTTTTAAACATCCGCTAACACCTCCGGCTGGCAAGATTTTTTTAGTTATATTCAACTTTCGTTATAGTATCTTCAAAAACATCCGCTATTGAAAAAATATGTTGTAGCAGAGGTTGTTTTTACATTTTTTTGTCAATTTTGTAACACTAGAAATCTCCTCTATAACCTCCGCTAAAATTTATTTTTCTTGTAGTGATGATTGATAATATTCCAAAGGAGAGAAGCTTGGAGACTCATGCAATAAAATCTCTCTTCCTTAATCTTCCAATATTCCATTTAAGGTTGAAGTGAAACTTGAAATACCAACTTATGATGGTCAAGTCAATGTTGAGAAGTTGAATAGTTATTTGAAACAATTAGAAGTTTATTTTGGTATTCATATGATAAAAGAATCACAACCAATTTATTTTTCCCATTTAAAAATGTCAAGGCATGAGCTGTTATGGTGGGAGAGTTATTAAATTCCTTGAGGCTAGGAAAAAACCATGTGGTTACCAAATGGAAGGATTTCAAAGAATTGTTGAAATCGCAGTTTTATCCCATAAACTATGAATAAAAGTGGCTCATGAGATAGTAATACCTTCGATAAGAACGAGGACACAATGTTTAAGAATAGATGTCTAAATTCCAAAAGGGAGCCACCATGTTGGGTGTCTCTTTGGAAGATCACAGGTTGTAGTGAGGTAACTTGGAGGTTTATTCAACCATATTCAAAGGAAAATGTAGCTGTTGGGTGTGAAAAGCATATATGAGGCAAGTAATAAATATCTCTACATTGAGTTTGGCTTCAAATGGATAAAAAAGAGACCGACAAGACCAAAAAATATTACAATCACAACACAAAAGGGGAAATATACCAATGGATATTGCAAACATTGTGGCGCATGGTTTAGAAGTGGTAGAAGTCTCATTCTGAATTACATCCAAAATGATACAAATCTAAGAAAGGAGCAATAAAAACCACCAATATGGGAGAAAAATATGTAGAAAGCACCTCCTATGTGGATGAAACCATGGTCTATACCACATTGTAATAGTCAATGACAAGTGGAGATAGAAATGCACTATTCCAAATCAAATTTCAAGAGAGGGACCAAAAGGTAAATGATTTGTTTGACAATGGTTCACAATGTAATTTGATTTCTAAATCCTTAGTAGATAATCTTAGTCTAGAAACTTATGATGTAGTGAAACCATGTTCATTGGGTTGGATTAAGAGAAATCTGACATGAGAATCATTAGGAGATGCAAGATCAAGTTTTCCATTAATGTTGATTATCTAATAAAGTAGAATGTGAAGTTGCACCACTATATGTGTGACAATTGATGTTTGGAAACCCATACTTATGGGATAGGTATGTGGGTTTCTACATGAAAGAAAATAAATATCATTTGGTTAAATGCAGTAAGACCCACCTCATCAAAGCACATAATGGGATAGGAAGAATATCTCTTTAGAAATCAAACAAGGGTAGACAAGTAGACCAATTGAGACAAACAATAAGCATACATCCTTCATATTTGATGGAGTAGCGGACTTGGGGAGACAAGTGGAGGCCTTATACTTATATCTTCTTTGTTGATGAGATTTTGGGGACCAAAATCCTCCCAATGGGGATGAGTGATCTAAAGGAGGAAATGAATAAAATGAAATGGTTTGTTAATGGCTTGCTACATGTCCAGGTTACAATTTTAATGACAAAAATGAGAAATGGAGAACCATGCTACATAGTGGAAACATAATTAGGTAAGATCCAAAACCAATTTTGTATTTTTGACACAATAGCTAGGACATATGAAGTTGGATGAAGACAAAATTTGGACTATGGTGATTTACATTTGTACACATGCCCACTAAAAATCAACATTAAAATCATCTCTTTACTCCAAACAAATGTGAAATGGTTGTATATGTAATTCGTCCATAACTCATTTTCATGATGTTTGTTTGTGATGAATTTTTTTTATTCGTAAACGAGAGGCTTATAGCCTATCCATCTCACCAACACAAAACCCTATGTTGCAACTTTAATTTTATGCTCTATTTTGATAACTGAAAAGACTCAACCACATGAATAGGAAGACAACTACTTAATAGTCGAGCCAGAAAATTGTGTCGGAAGAGGGTAAGTCGAGTCGGAAGAACAATTTGGAAGAATCCAAGTTGAGTCAACTAAGGGAGTCGAACTAACAAAAAGAAAACCTTAGTCAAATTATTGGTGGATTTCGATCGACCAGAAGTGGACGTTGGTCGTATGGGAAGAGGAAGTTGACAAAATGGAAAACCTAGTCGAAATGAGTCAACCTGGGATTAAAAAAAATAATCAGAAGGTGGATTTAGTGGCTGACCATGAAGGGAAACCCTCTACCAGTCGGATTTGATGACCAAAAGTTTAGAAAAATGTTTGGAGGGAGGATTCGATAACCAACTGTGTAGGAAAATGTTTTGGGGTGATTTTTGGTAACCCATGGTGCCAAAAAACACCCAGGGGAAATTTTGGGAACCCCATGTCAACTAAAAATGGCTTGAAGTTGAATTGGATCTTCCACAACAAAGAAAAAGTCTTGGCACTTAGTAAACATTCATGAAACACCATATTATGAGGAGTGCTATTTTTTTTTATGACTGATGGGAGAATGAAAACACTTCAACGAAGTTGAGAATGCGCAACATGACCCATAGACCAAGTACAAACACCAACTAGCAACAAAATCAACTTTGGAAATGAGAGAAAATCCCCAACAAATCTTAAAACGAAAATAGAAAATTTAAAAAAAATAACAATGGTTCATAAAGGAGGGTCATCGATTTCGAATACTAAATGGATGTTTGAACATGGATAAAGAGTTGTTGGAATGGTTACTCATCCATGGGGAACATGTTAATACAAGATGGGCTCAAACCATAATTGTTGGCATGTTTTACAGGAAGCGTATTCTTTTCAATGATGGCAAGTACAACAACAATGATGGCTTGAGTACAGGTATAATGTCCCAGGCGGGCACCAGAAGTATTTTTGGAAGATGCAGCAGAGCAAGCTTGTGAAGACCAGAAGAGATAGTGTAGAGGTGCACGCAGAGTGCAGAGTATGTGTGTTTGTCATTGATGGCAAAGATCACGATCAAAATCACAACGATGATCGAATGGAAAGATCAGAAGCTAAATTCCATTTCGGGTACCAAAAACAAAGAATCCATTTTGGAGTTCCAGATACCGGGAGTTGGAGGATTCAAGAGTCGAGACTCCTCATCATAGGAGTCCCGAAGTGTTGAAATGCGAAACACCAAAAATCCTGAAACAGGCACATCAACTAGAGTTTCGGATACCAGGAATTGGAGGAGTCAAGAGTTGAGACTCTTCATCACAAGAGTCCCCAAGTGCCGAAATGTGAAATGCCGAAAATCCCAAAATAGGCACATCAACCAGAGTTTTGGATACTGGGAGTTGGAGGAGTCAAAAGTCGAGACTCTTCATCACAGGAGTCCCGAAGTGCCGAAATGAGAAACGCTAAAAATCTTGAAATAGACACATCAACCGAAGTTTTGGATACCAGGAGTTGGAGGAGTCAAGGGTCAAGACTCTTCATCACAAGAGTCCTGAAGTGCCAAAATGCGAAACGCTGAAAATCTTGAAATAGGCACATCAACCGGAGTTTCGGATACTGAGAGTTGGAGGATTCAAGGGTCAAGACTCTTCATCACAGAAATCTCGAAGTGCTAAAATGAGAAACGCCAAAAATCCTGAAATAAACACATCAAATGGAGTTTCAGATACCGAGATTTGGAGGAGTTAAGAGTCGAGATGACTCATCACAAAATCCCCGAAACACGAAATGCGAAATATGTGTTCATAATTGGTCCCTGGTCATAAACTTTGGTCACATCGACGATGGCTCAAGGGAGGAGGTAGCATGAAGCTAATCTCCATTTCAGAGATCACGACTTGGAGAGACAAGATACCTCACCATAGGAATGTCGAAATGCCAAAATTTCAAATTGCGAAATGGTGAAATAAGTGTGAGACCCTTCATTTATGATCCAATGGTGCAGGTTATTCAGGAATATGATAGAAGGTATATTGTTGCTCTTCTCAGTTAATCGATCAGTGGTGATTTGGTTGCTGATGCGATTTTGGAGTTTCACAGTGTAACTACGAGAAATGAATGATTGTTTTTGCCAAAGGACTCGAAGAGACTTCAGGGTGATTGCCAGAGAAGCTGAAGAGTCTCAAGGAATTTGCTAGTGGAATGAAGACTATTCATAGAAGCGATTGACAGATGTAAGAGCGTTATAGCTTGTAATTGCAACACAGAGGATGAGCAAGACTATGACAGAGAAGACGAAGAGTCTCAACTGCTAGACAGGCTAAGGAATCTCAGCATAATACCCAGTGTTGATGGACACATGGTTTTAACAGCCAAAGAAGCTGAAGAGTTGCAATGATGATCAGGCAGAGCACTCGACATGAAGAGCATGTAGAGGCATTGCGCATATTGGATACACAAGGTGCACAGAGACTATAAGAATGCATAACAAAGAAGAGATGAGGGTTGTTGTAGAGAGGAATCACACACGGGGAAATGGCATGCTGTGGGCAGGAGCTAAAATACACAGAAGAGGCGTAATTCAGAGAATCAAAAGAAGACGTAAAGCATAAAGAGCAGTAGAAACAAAGAACAAAGATGCATAGCTGAGACACTAAAATAAGGTTGAGGTACAATTGTAAAGAAGAGCATAAGATCAGAAAGCACAAGAATATGCAGGCAGAGAGACACTGATACAAGAGAGAAGAGCAACGTAGCGGAATAGTGATGAGACTGGTAAGTCAGTGATGAACATTATATCACTGTAATAATTTTCAGTAGCAAAGATTTCTATTTTAGGGTGGTAGGGAGGTGCTAGGGAGGATTTTTGTCCTTAGAAGTTCAATTGGGTGCTTGAACACAGGGAGTTGTAGCTTCCATTTGGTTGCAGCCAAAGAAACCAGGGTGGCAGGGTGGTGCAAGGGAGAAATGTTCTTTGTTATACAGGTTGGTTCCTGTGTGACTAGAAGTTGGTACTTCCATCCATTTGGTGTTGGAACACTTAGGGAGTTTTTACTTCCTTCTAGTGGGTGCTAGAGAAACTAGGGAGTTGGTGCTTCCTTCTAGCAGGTTCTAGAGAAAATAGAGAGTTGGTGCTCTCAGCAAGTTGCAACTTGCAAAACAAAGGTTGTAGCCTCATTATTGTTAGGACCACACTATGTACCTTTTTGCCTATACTTTTTTCCATTATTATACTCTTGATCACCTATATTTAGACTCACACTATCACTTTATCTGATCATCCCAAAGGTATACAATGTCCCTTCTCATTACTATACGTTTAATCTGTTTTGCATAATATTTTACATTACTCTCGTACTTGACTATTGATTAGAAATGCATTAAGTGTTCAAAACTGCAGGCCCATGCTGAAACATAGAACTGTCCAAGGTCGCTATTGTAGAAACACAGAACTGCTATACAGCCTGAGGTCGCTGTTGCTGAAACATAGAACTGCTATACAGCCCGAGGTCGCTATTGCTGAAACACATAACTACTATACAGTCCGAGGTCGTAATTGTTGAAACACGAAGCTGTCATACAGTCCGAGGTCGCAGTTGCTGAAACACGAAGCTGTCATACAGTTCGAGGCCACTGATGTTGAAACACAGAGGAAATCGCCAGAACCAACGATGCTGAAACACAAGTCGTTACAGTCAGCGGTCAACACAGTCAGAGCACAATTCACGTGGCTGAAACAGCCCATGAATTGCGATACTGAAACAACATCAGAAACAACGAGAAGAAGCTGTTACACCAGCCGTAACAGCAATACCCCAGTTAGCTCCTGTAATAGCATTTTTGTTGCATAAGATTAGGACACCCTGTTCTGAATTAGAAAAAAGATCCGGCTAAAGATAGGACTCAGATACACACTGTAATGTTTGATCAATTGCATCGAAGGGTTTTCCTCTTTAAATAAGAGGAAAATCACCATTCGAGGGATCCAAGTTTTTATGTACTGAAACGCTTCAGAGAGAGGGACGTACTTCACTTTTGCAGATTGTAATATGGTGTTTTGACAGATGAATAAAAGTTTGCTTTGATTATTCGTCCTTAGCTTTCCTGTTTCAGGGGAATCTTGTGAGAAGGGAGGGCCCACCTTCATCACAAGATTCACCTGTTAGTTTAGAAGTGTGTTAGTATAGTTTCTGTTTATGATTTGATTTAACTTGTTGCTGAAACACTGTTTTTAATGGACTCCACTTTGCTGAAACACTACTGACTCTGTCTTAGTTTGTTGAAGTGAATTTCGTAAATCTTTTTTATCAGCAATCTTGTGTAATGATTTTATAAGGGACCATCCGGGGATTGGGTTAAGGGTTCCTGCTCAGACAGGAAGGAATCAAAATACCTTATCTCCTGTAGGTTTCATTCAATTCTGCAAGTGTGCTAGCTAGGGATTGGGTTAAGGGTTCCTACTCAGACAAGAAGGAATCAAAACACCTTATCTCCTATAGGTTTCATTCAATTCTGCAAGTGTACTAGCCAGGGATTGGGTTAAGGGTTCCTGCTCAGACAGGAAGGAACCAAAACACCTTATCTTCTGTAGATTTCATTTGCTTCTGCAAGCATGCTAGCCAGGATTGGGTGAAGGGTTCCTGCTCATAAAGGAAGGGATCAGACCATCCTGTTCTCTGTAAACTTTAATTCCACAAGTGTGCTAAAACAGAAATAGGGTTTAAAGCTCCTTCTTAGAAAGGAAGGAACTAGACAACCTTGTTTTCTGTTAGATAGAGTTAATTGTCTTCTGCTTATTGTTTTCATGAAAGAGTGCCAGCACTGAAGTCTCTGTTTGAGAGTAAGGGTCCTGTTCTCTGATTGAAGAATAGTTGTTCCTTCCCATTGCAAGTATTATTATAATGTAATCCAGGATTCTTAGTTTAATCTTTCAAGATTTGCAATAGGGAAGTTGCTTTCCTGTGATTTAATTCAGAACTTCAGTTTATTCAAGAAAGTGTGATTAGTTTAATTTTCTTTACTACAACATTAAGTTGCTTTTGGAATTGAGCATATATATTGCATGGTTATCTTTGAAATAAAAGACTTCCCTGGGTTGATAATTTATGTATCACTTGGTTGTTTGAATCAATTAAGCAATTATAGTGACTAACATTTTGGCGTCGTTGCCGGGGAAGATAGCTATAGATTTCAAAAGCACTTGTGATTTCTTTTCTTTAGATAAACAGAATGCATGAAAAACCCCAAAGATACTAACCCTACAAGTGGCAAGGGGAAAGGAAAAGGAGGAAGGAAGACTTTCATTGACGAGATTGCATCCAAGTCTGAATCTGCTACCCAACGACCAAACCTTCAAAAATAGAATTCCCAACCTTCATTTCGAGCAATTTTTGGAACAGGGAAAGAAGTTTGGAGTCTAGAGACAGTCCAGAAGCCAGTGGGAGACATTGAGGATAGAGCAAGTGCAGCAGGAGAGCAGACAGAGGGAAACATGGATGAATACAACGAACAATTGCATCATGAAGAACAGGTAGATCCCGAAGGAGAGGTAAAAGATGAAAACTCTTTTTCTACTCTAGGATTCCCTATTTGCGATCTCCCTAGAGGAGCAGCCCCCATGAAAAACATTCCACTCGCAGCATTGCCTAATTTTCATGGGTAATCCTCAGAAGATCCTGATGAGTTTCTGTTTGAATTTGATATATTATATAGAAGTTATGATTACGTTTCTAATACTCAAAAACTAAAGTTATTTCCAGCAACACTAAAAGGGAATGCATTAAGATGGTTTATGAGTCTTGGAGGCCATGTAATCACAACATGGGACCAAATGAAACAAAAATTTCTGAACAAGTATCAGGACTACTGCCGAAGGAGAGAAAAGAAGGAGGAGCTATTTAAAATGATGCAGAAAGAAGACGAGAATATAGAAGACTTTGTAGAGAGGCTGCAATACAATCTACAAAGATCCAGTCATCCCAATGTAAGTAAGGATATTCTCAAAACTATTTTATTAAAAGGGGTAAGGGATGACTCTCTGGATATGCTAAATAAGCTTGGAAAATGGGACATATCTAAGGAACCATATGATGAAATTGTCAATTTATGCAAAAGATGTTCAAGGGGAGCTTCAAGAAACAGACTAAACAGCAGGGACACCACATTCTCTAGAGTCCAAAAATCAGCCAGCAGGGGAGCAACAAGAGCAGAGATAGGTAATCTACTTGAAGAGTTTAAAACTGAAATGTTGAGCTCTTTTGCCTCACAAATGGATACCCTGCAGATTAAGAAAAAACAAGCAGAAGCAGAAGCAGCCTTGTCTATCTTTTGTCCCCAGTGCAGAGATAAGCATCCACGAAGAGAATGTCCACTCAACAGAAAACCAATATGCACTATCTGTGACAAATATCATGACACCCAAAATTGTCCATCTTTACCAGGGATCAAGGCAGCGTTACAACCAACGGATGAGGAAGATGAAGCTGCCTATCTGATGACACAGAGGAGG
>JZKD02S1098462.1:160747-191017 GCA_000966675.3 Picea glauca | reverse complement strand
AGTTGTGCAACAATAATTGGCACATAATTATGTTTTCTATAATGTATGCATGTAGCCATTAAATTACAATACACCCCATTAACCATTCATTATATTATAATGCAGACAATTTTATCCATAGACAATGAAATTTAAACACAATTAACACACATAGAATGAAAAAATTACCCTGGAAACCCAAACGGGAAAACCAACATTATTTTGGCTTTGGCTAGGCTCTTTATTAGTCGGCAATGGGAAAATTATAGGCTCTTTGGTTCATCTCTATGCTCCTTGGTGAAATTTGGGTAACCTCTTTACATCATTCACAGCCAAAGAACCCCTTTCTCATTGTGGGGATATGTGATATAGAAGACTGAGTCGACTGTGAGGACAACTAGAAGGTTAGACGTTCCCAATGTTTCAACTTCTCTCCAACCCCCTTCTCCTTATTCTCTTTGTTGGTTTGTCTTTTCTTCCACATGGGAAAGTTCTTATGAACATATCAATATTTATTTTATACAAAAATATACTACTCGACTTTACATACATTACATACAAAAATTGGACATCAATCATGATGCCATGGGTCCATTCACGCCAACAAGTCGATCTCCTTCTTCATCCATATCCTTAAAATTTGCATGTGTTGATCATATTATATCTTGTGCCAATAGCCAATTGTTCTTGTCGTATCTGATTTATATCACACCTCCACATTGGGAGGATTTTGGTCCCCAAAAGTTTATAAGGATAAATGAGGGAAATTTCTTGTAATATGGTTCCTCTCATACCACTTCACTTTCCTTACAGTCTGTCCCTTGAGACCAATTTTCCAAATTTCTTATTGTCTTTTGTGAGTTTTATGCACCTTGTGCTACATAATTGTGTCTTCCTATAGCTCCTCAAGACCATGAGGTGCAATATCTTCAATAGTCAAAATAACTTGATGTTCTTCCTCCTCATTTTCAAACAACTTCAAATTTTCCATGTTCACCACTGATTTGATTTGTATATAAGGTGAAAGCTTCAGCCTAAAGGCATTCTCATTCACTTGTTCAATGATCTCAAATGGTCCATATATAAGGGGATTGAGTTTCTTTGATTCTACTTGCAATTGTTCCTTACAAAGATAGAGCCACACCTTGTCTCCAACAAATAATTTATGATCCTCCCCGTGTTGATCATGCCTAGATTTATAAAATTGTTGTCTCTTCTCGAGCTACACCTGAAACCTTAGATGTATATTTCTGATCTTTTCCATGAATGTACTTGCCTTATATTCTTCTCCTTGTAGTATTTCTTCTTCCTTTCATTGTCCTTAAACAATGTCAAATGGTGAAAGAGGTAAATAGCCAAAACAATTCTCGAAAGGAGACTTATTGGTGAAAGAATGAAGTGCTTTGTTGTAAGAGATTTGAATGTAGACTAGTTTTTCATCCGAAGTCTTTGGAAGTATGTTGTTGTAACCTCTCAACAATTGAACCAACATCCTATTTACTACCTCGGTTTGTCCATTAGTTTGAGGATCATATTTCAACTTTGTATCCATTATTTCCCAAAGCGTTGTCCAAAATATGCCCAGGAACCTGTCATCTCGATCAAATATGATGGAGTTTGGTAATCCAAAATGTACTCAGACATGGATGAAAAATAGTCTAGCTACTTCTCATCCAGCGATATTCTTCTTACAAGGAATGAGCACACACATTTTGTTGAAACGGTCTACGACAATGAAAAAATAGTCATGGCCTCTATGAGTCATAGGTAGACCTCCAAAACAATCCATGGAGATGCTCTCCTAAGGACTATTTGGTACTAGAAATGGCATGTACAAACCAAGTTTCCAATTGCTTGGCTTTCTAGTGTTGCAAAGAATACAACCTCTAACAAACGTTTCCACCTTCTCCTACATCTTTGGCCAATACACATACCGTTGTAGATTCACCAGTGTCTTTGTCATCCCAAAATTCCCATCAACCCTAGAAGTGTGTGCTTCTCTCATCAACTGAACTCTTATGTCCTAGGGTATGCATAGTTTGTCCATATTGTACAACAACCCATCTTGGAGGTGGTATTCAGTTCCTTCCATGAAAACGACCAACCTCTCCTTTAGTTTCTTGTAGAATCCATTGAAGTCTTCATCTCCCTCATAATATTCACCTAGAATTTCATGAGTGAAAGGATCAAGCTACATTATCATTCCAATTATTGAAATCTTCTTTAGTGGTGGTTGAGAGAGCATGTCATCTAGTCTATTCATGACTCCTTTCTTGTACTTAATCAATAAATGAAATTGTTGCAAGAAACCTAATCACTTGTAATGCTTCACCTGCTACATCTTTCTCTAAGTCTATAGATACTGAAGGAGTTGATGATCTCTGTGTATAATAGTCTCTTTTCCCAAGAGGTAATTCTTCCACTTCTTCACTACTTGTACAATTGAAAAGAGATCCTTATTGTACGTGGGATAGTCAAGCATTGCTCCATGAAACAACTATGAAGGATAGCACAAAGGACTTCCTCCTTGCATGAGTACTTCTCCTAATGCATGTCCACTAGCATCAGTCTCTAGCTAAAAAGGTCGTTGCAAATTTGGCATGGATAACATTGGAGCATCTCTTATTTTCTTTTTCAAGTCTTCAAATGTTCTTTGTTGTGTCTTCCCAAATGAAAGATCTTTCCTTTGGCGGTTATGGCATGCAATGGAACTACTACTGTGGAGAAATTTACAATGAGTTTCCTCAAATACTGAGCTTCTCCCATGAAACTCCTAACCTCTGTCACATTGGTGGGAATATGCCATTGGGTGATGGATGAAATCTTCATCGGATATACTCTTAGTTCTCCTCCTCCAATCACGCGTCTAAGATATATCAAATAGTTATTTCCAAACTCACATTTTTGCAAGTTGGAAATCAATTGAGTCTTCCTCAAGGTCTCTAGTACCTATGTCACATGTGAGAGGTGTTATTTACAACTATTGCTAAATATTAGTATGTCATCCAGATATATTATTAAAAAAGAGTTAATGAAAGGATGTAGCACATCATTCATTAGTCTCATAAAAGTTGCAAGTGCATTGCATAATCCAAAAGGAATTACTAACCACTCATACAAACCTTGTCTTGTTTGAACATTGTCTTCCACACGTCTTATGCTTTGATCCTCACTTGGTGGTAACTTGATTTGAGGTCTATCTTGGTGAATAATTTGGCTTGTTGTAGTTGATCCAATAAGTCATCAATCCTTGGAAAAGGATATTTATTCTTGATGGTGCTCGTATTCAGGGCATGGTATTCAATGCACATTCTCTAGGTTCCATCTTTCTTTGTCACTGATGCAGGAGCATCGTCATAAAGCCTACGTGGAGAGACAACTCAGTGCCTTAGCGCATCATTGAATCATTTTGGAATCTTAACTGTTGGCATTTCCTACAAATATTTTTTGAAATGATCAGAAACTAGAGAAGATCAAATTCTTAGAAGCTGAATGATCATGAATGATTTGGGAGTTTCACTCCTAGACTTTAATGTAAAGGAAATTAAGTAGTAGTTAGTTTTTTTTCTCATGTAGACGAGTAGTCGGGGGCAACCCTAAGAACCCTCTGAGATAAATATAGGTTTGGTATGCCCGAATGAGGCTGCTGCAAGTTAGTAGGAGATTACTGTGATTTAGTTGTTGTTGAATTTTCATTTGTTGTTTTATCATAGTTGTAGCCATTTACATTTCAAGGAATATAACATAGGAAAATTGATCCAAATGCATGGTGTTGCTATTGTTTACAATTCCCTGTTATTTTGCTTTCAGGGATGAATGAGTTATGTTGTTGAATATATGAAACTGTGAAGTGTTTAGATAAGTTTCAATTGTTCTTTTCGTTGAGTTCATGCAAGGTGTGCATATGGTCCGAAAGGAGTGAATTGATAGAGTCTGTTTCGACTCAGAATCTCAGAAGAGATTGTGCAAACTTCCCTTTGCAAGGAGTGCAAAGTGACTGTTGCAAGGTGTGCATAGTCATCCGTAAGAACTTAAGTCTTGTGTGAGAAATTGTTGCAAGAAGTGACAGAGTCTGTTTCTACTCATAATCTCAGAAGAGATAGCGTTAACTTTCCATTTGTAAATATTGCAAAGGAATTGTTGCAAGGTGTGCACAATCGCCTGCAAGAAGCTAAGTCTTGCGCAAGAATATGTTGCAAGGAGTGCACAGATCCAAAATTCGACTAAGTGTCGAAGTAACTCTTTAAGGAGTCAAAGAGTAGAAGGACAAAAAGCTCAAGAGAGGTAGTGGGATATATCTTCAAAGGAATGAAGTTCTCATGATTTCACGAATCATCGACTAAGATCCGTTCAAGAGGGAGCAGGATCATTCTGGATCGTCAGATCTAAGCAAAGTGCATGAGATTTAGCCTCTGTGTGCACATAAGAGAAGAAATCGCTGAAGACCCAAAATATATCATGGTCGTTGATCGCCAGGGGGTTACATGTCAACAGATCTGAGGCTTCGGGAAAAATCACTTCGAATATTTCAGTTGAGAATTGAAACTCCCAAAACCTGAAATTTGAAGTGAATATGGTTCGTCAGATCTAGAGGGATGCGTGGCGATGGATCGTGAGCTCCAGGAAAAAGTGAGCATGGGGAAGTTGAGATTTGATATTTCCGAACCCCAAAGGTCCAAAGTGAATCATAGCCACCAGATTAAAGAGGACACACGGTGTAAATCTGTGGACTCTGGGTGAAGACCCAAAGTGAGCCTCAATCGTTCGATTCAAGAGAACATGCAGAATAAATCCATGGACTACGAGTAAATACCTAAAGTAAATCATAGTCATTAGATTAAGGATAACATGTGGCGCAAATCTATGGACTCCAGGTGAAGATCTAAAGTGAATCTTAGTTGTTCGATCCAACATGACATGTGGCATAAATCGATGCACTTCGAGGGAAAGTGAGTCGGTAGGAGTTGAGAAACCCAAAGTCTGAAGACCTGAAGAAATCACAATCATCGATCTGCAGGAGACACACGTTAATAGACCGTGAGCTCCAGGTGAAATCATTATGGAGAAAGTAAGGTTTGAGAGTTGAAAACTCTGAAACCCAAATTGGCGAAGTAAATCACAACTGTTGATTTGAAAGGGGCACGCGTCAACAGATCACAGAGATCTGGAAAGGAGTGATCCAAAGGGAAGGAAGGAAAGGAGGAATATCTGAACTGTCGATCGAGAGGCTCCACCTGAGATCATGAAATCAATGGTCACTCAGGATTGCGGTGACAGAAAGTGATCATAATTTAAAATTTTGAGAGCGTGCCACAATCGAAACCACGGTATTGCAAAAGGGACACATGGAAATTGGTAGTGAATTGTGGGGAGAAAAGTAGGTTGATCTGAAACCACTCTTGGCCACACCCGCAAATGTGCATTTATGTGAGGACATAGCCCAAGGTCACATATAAGAAAGGTCTAACAAAAGAGGAGGTAGCGCCTGGAACTTGACAGTTGAGCAACGCGAAAGGAGAGGTTGCGGGTGCCATAGAACCTGCACCAGAAGATTAAAAGGGTCTGTGTTTAATCACTAGTGATACCATTAAGGTTTCAAAGAGCCAATTTGGCTCTGAGAATCAAATATCCTTGATCGGGATGTTGAGAAGCCCCGAGGAGAGAAGGGGTTCTACATCAAGTGGTATCAGAGCCTAATTTCATCTGTATATTTCAGGTGAAGGAGACAAAGGAGATAGTGTGATACCATCAAGTGGTATCAGAACCTGAAATTGTTTTCAAGAAACAAAGAAGATCTCAAAGGTGTACTCTCTGTGTGAGAGACAGTCAACACAATTCCACCAAGGAGACATGTGGAGCCACCTTTAGCCAATCGCATTGTAGAAATAGAAATGAGAGAGCTTTGTGCAACATTAAAGGTGATGGGGGAAACGTAGAGGAGGGAACCTGATGCTGGGGAGATCAGTGATGTAGAGAGTGAAGAAGTTGCATGAGGAAATGTTTCCGAATAACGCTTGCTGAGAGTGGTTGTTAAATTGGGAGCTAGAGAAAAAGTAGACATCCCAATGTATGAAGGCAATTTGGATGATGAAGAGTTGTTGGATTGGATAATATCCATGGACAAATATTTTGACTATGAAGATGTCAATTAGGAGAAAAAGGTGAGACATGATGTCACTAGACTAAAAGGACATGCAAAAATGTGGTTGGATGAACTACAGGTTGAGAGGAGAAGCAAAGAAAAACAAAAGATAAAGAATTGGGATAGAATGGTAGCCAAGCTGAAGGCTAAATTCATGCCCAAAGATTATCAAATAAATCTATTTAGGAAGTTGCAGAACCTGAGACAGAAGGGTATGACAGTGAAAGACTACATAGAGGAGTTCTACAAGTTGAATATCAACACTGGACAATGAGAGAAGGATGAGGACGAAGTTTCCAGACACATAAATGGCCTAAGATATGAAATCCAGGATGAGATCAACATGATGTCATTAAGGACAGTAGAGGATGCTTATCAGATTGTTCTAAAGGCAGAGGAGAAGTTGGCTAGGAAACAGAGTTAGAATCCCAAACAAAGACAAGGGAGTTTCCCATGATAAGACATAGAAATCCAAAGGCGAGACAGATAAACCACACATAGAAATCCAAAGAGGAGTAATTTCCCAAGGAAGACAAGGTGGTGGAAGAAGTTCTTCTAGAGGAAGATGAAGAAGTAGAGGAGGAGAAGTAAGGTGTTATGCCTGTGGAAAGATAGGACACATGTCTTGGGAATGCCCCGAGAAAAATAAAGAAGGAGGAGGTGAAGCTCACATTTCTGAAGCACATAAAATGAATGTTGAAGTAGAAGGTGTAGAGGATGGAATATCCTTGATGTTGAGGAAGATTCTCTTAAAACCAGAGGTAGAAATTGAAAATCCAGTGCAGAGGAACATTCTATTCAGGACATCTTGCAAGATGAAAGATAGATTATGCAAGGTGATAATTGACAGTGGGATCAATGACAACTTAGTATCCATAGATATAGTGGAGAAATTGAAGCTGGAAACAACTGCACATCCAAAGCCATATAAAGTCTCATGGTTTCAAAAAGGACACCAGGTAATGGTCACTAAACAATGCCTTGTTGAATTTAATATAGGAGGATATAGAGATGAAATTATTTGTGATGTGATTCCCATGGATGTATGTCATGTTTTTTTGGGAAAACCATGGCAGTTTGACAGAAATGTCATTCATGATGGGAGGAAAAATGCATACACCTTGGAGAAGAATGGTAGGACACACATGTTGTTGCCAATAGAGGAGAAGAAAGAAAAAGAGGAATCCAACACAATCATACTTCCCATGAGTGGGAAGGAAATGCTGAGAGAAGTCAAGAAGGAACAAGAGATGCAGTTTGTTGTGGTGAGGAAACCCAGAGTTGTCCTTAAAAGCACTTCGATGGATGATTTTCCTAAAGAAGTTTGGGAGTTGTTGGATAATTTTGCTAACATAGTAGTGGATGATTTGCCTAACTCATTTCCACCCATTAGAAGTACCAACCATCATATTGATTTGATACCAGGAGAAAGTATGCCAAACAAAGCAACATACAGATTGACACCTCAAGAGAATGAGGAGGTAAAGAACCAAGTCCAAGAATTTTTAGACAAAGTTTTGGTCAGAGAAAGCTTGAGTCCATGTGCAGTACCAACTGTGTTGAGTCCAAAGAAGGATGGAGGATGGAGAATGTGTACAGACTCGAGAGCCATAAAAAATATTACCATCATATATAGATTCCCTTTGCCAAGAATGGATGACTTAATGGATTGTTTAAGTGAAGCAATTTTTTTTTCTAAGATAGATTTGAAAACTAGATATCACTAGATAAGGATGAGAGAAGGTGATGAGTGGAAAACAACCTTTAAGATAAATGAAGGGTTGTATGAGTGGCTTGTTATGCCATTTTTCTTAACAAATTCCCCAAGTACTTTTATGAGGTTGATGAATGAAATACTAAAATATTTCATTGGAAAGTTTGTGGTTGTGTATCTAGATGACATACTGGTCTTTAGCAGGACTAAAGAGGAGCATTTGAGACATATGACATTGGTGATGAGGAGACTACAACATGAGAAGTTGTTGATAAATATGAAGAAGTCCTCTTTTATGAAGACATAACTCATTTACTTGGGTTTTGTGATCTCTTCAAATGAATTGAATATGGATCTAGAGAAGGTGAAATCAATCAAAGAATGGCCATCACTGAGGAGTATGTTTGAAGTGAGGAGATTCCATGGATTAGAAAGTTTCTATAGGAAGTTCATTAGAAATTTCAGTGGAATTTGTGCACCAATGATGGATACAGTGAAGAAGAGGCACAATTATTTTAAATGGATAGAGGAGGCCGAGAGGAGCTTAAATATATTGAAGAAGAAGATAATAGAATGACCAATTTTGGTCTTACCAAATTTTGGAAAGACATTTCAAGTGAGATGTGATGCAAGTGGAGTTGCAATTGGAGCAGTCTTAAGCCAGGATAATAAGCTAGTTGTATATTTCAGTGAGAAGATGAATGAGACTAAGAGAAAGTACTCCACATATGACAAAGAGTTTTATGCCATAATTCAAGCCTTGAAGAAATGGAGGCACTACATTGTTCCAAAGGAATTTGTCTTGTATAGTGATAACCAAGCTTTACAATTCATAACCAGACAGAAAAAATTGAATCAGAGGCATGCAAAGTGGATTGAGTTTATGCAGAATTTTACTTTTGTCATAAAACATATTTCTGGTAATGCTAACAAAGTTGTTGATGCATTGAGCAGGAGATGTCTGATTCTGCAGGAATTTCAGGTAAAGACCTTAGGGTTTGAACACCTTAAGGAAATGTACAGTGATGATCCAAACTTCAAGGAAGAATATGAAGCATGTGAAAATCTTGTCCTGAGAGATAGGAGCCAATGGACAGAGTATATGATTCAAGAGGGATTGTTGTTCAAGGGAAATCAATTATGCATACCAAAATTCTCAGTGAGGGATAACCTTTTGAAGGAAAAAGATAGTGGAGGATTGGTTGGACATTTCGGCCATGATAAAACATTTGCACATTTGATTAGTTCATACTATTGTCCAGGTATGATGACATAAGTGACAAAGTTTGTGAACATATGTAGAATCTGCCAACATGCAAAAGGAAAAATATAGAACACTAGATTGCATCAACCATTTCCAATACCAGAGAGGCCTTGGGATGCAGTAAGCATGGATTTTGTGTTGGGACTGCCAAGAACACAAAGAGGATGTGATTCCATATTTGTGGTAGTGGATATATTTTCAAATATGACACACTTTATCCCATGCCAAAAGACTAGTGATGCAACACATGTTGCAAAATTTTTTTTCAAGGAATTTGTTCGACTTCATGGATTACCCAGAAGTATTATATTAGACAGCGATACCAAATTCATTGGTCATTTCTTGAGAACACTATTGGAGAAGTTGGGGACAGATTTGTCCTTCAGCTCAACTTATCATCCTTAGACAGATGGATAGAATGAGGTGGTGAACAAAAGTTTGGGAAACTTATTGAGGAGTTTGGTCACTGAGCATCATAATCAGTGGGATTAGATTCTTCCACAAGAAAAATTTACCTACAATGACTCACCAAATAAGAGCACTGGAAAGAGACCATTCCAAATACTCTATGGAATGTAGACAACAGGAGTAGCTGATTTGAGAGACTTGGGACAAAGTGAGCTTAGAAGCGAAGGAGCATAAGATTTTGCTGCAGAAATGTAGAAGCTCGATATTGAGATCAGAGAGCAGTTGCATAACTCTAGCCAAGAGTACAAGCACAAAGTTGATCAACATTGCAGAGAGCTTCAATTTGAAGTAGGAGATCAGGTTCTGGTACATCTCAAGAAACAAAGGTTTCCAAGGGGAACATATAACAAGTTGAAGATGAAGAAGAGATGATCATGCAAAATATTAAAGAAGTTTTATGCAAATGCCTATGAGATTGAGCTGCCATATGATGTGGGCATATCACCCATATTCAACATATCAGACATGTATCCTTACAGGGAAGATGACACAGAGAGATCAGAAGATCAGGAGAAGATTCAGTGGGAGAAGAAGATGCTTGTATTAGAAAAACCACAGATGGAGAAGATCGTTGATTAGAGGATTGGCAAGAAGACTGGGAGGAAGACCTATTTTGAATATTTGGTTAAGTGGAAGGGACACCCGATAGAAGATGCCAGTTGGGAGAATGAAGATGATATCCAGAAGTGTGGAAAGTCATTGCAGGAGATCATGGACATGAGTCCATGAATTTTTTTCCAGGGGAGTATGATGTCGGAGCATCATCAACAAGCCTACGTGGAGAGACAACTTAGCGCCTTAACACGCCGTTGAATCATTTTAGAATCTTAACCGCCAGAGTTTCCTCCAAATATTTTTTGAAATGATCGAAAACTGAAGAAGATCAAACGCTCGGAAGCTGAATGATCATGAATGATCTGGGAGTTTCACTCTAGACTTTAATGTAACGGAAATTAAGTAGCAGTTAGTTTTTCTTCTCGAGTATATGAGTAGTCGGGGGAAACCCTAAGAACCCTCTAAGATAAATAGAGGTTTGGTATGCCCGAATGAGGCTGCTACAAGTTAGTAGGAGATTTCTGTGATTTAGTTGTTGTTTTAACATAGTTGTAGCCATTTACATTTGAAGGAATATAACAGAGGAAAATTGATCTAAATGCATGGTGTTTCTACTATTTACAATTCCTTGTTATTTTGTTTTCATAAATGAATGAGTTATGTTGTTGAATATATGAAACTATGAAGTGTTTAGATACATTTCGATTGTTCTCTTTGTTGAGTTCATGCAAGGTGTGCATACGGTCTGCAAGGAGTGCATTGAAAGAGTCTGTTTCAACTTAGAATATTAGAAGAGATAGTGCAAACTTCCCTTTGCAAGGAGCGCAAAGTGACTATTGCAAGGTGTGCATAGTCATCCGTAAGAACTTAAGTCTTGCATGAGAAATTGTTGCAAGAAGTGACAGAGTCTTTTTCTACTCATAAGATCGGAAGAGATAGCATTAACTTTCCATTTGCAAGGAGTGCAAAGGGACTGCTGCAAGGTGTGCACAGTCGTCTGCAAGAAGCTAAGTCTTGCACAAGAATCTGTTGCAAGGAGTGCACATATATGAAATTCGACTAAGTGTTGAAGTAACTCTTGAAGGAGTCAAAGAGTAGAAGAAGAGAAATCTCAAGAGAAGTAGAGGGAGAAATCTTCAAAGGAATGAAGTTTTGAAGATTTCACGAGTCATCGACTAAGATATGTTCAAGAGGGAGCGGGATCATTCCATATCGTCAAATCTTAGAAAAGTGCATGAGATTTAGCCTATGTGTGCACATAAGAGGAGAAATCACGGAAGATATGAAATAGATCCTAACCGTTGATCGACAGGGGGTTACATGTCAATAGATCTAAGGCTTCGGGAAAAATCACTCCGAATATTTCAATTGAGAATTGAAACTCCCAAAACCTGAAATCCGAAGTGAATCTGGAACGTCAAATCCAGAGGGACGCATGGTGATGGATCGTGAGCTCTGAGAAAAAGCGAGCATGGGGATGTTGAGATTTGAGATTTCCGAGCCCTAAAGGTCTAAAGAGAATCATAGCTATCAGATTAAAGAGGACACACGATGCAAATATGTGGACTTTGGGTGAATACCCAAAGTGAACCCCAACAATCTAATTCAAGAGAACACATGACATAAATCCGTAGACTCCAGGTAAAGACCCGAAGTAAATCATAGCCGTCAAATTAAGGAGAACATGCGGTGAAAATATGTTGACTCCGGGTGAAGCAAGTTGAATCTCAGTCGTTCGATCCAGGAGGACACACAACAGAAATCCACGCACTTCAAGGGAAAGTGAGTGCGTAGGGGTTGAGAAACTCGAAGCCCAAAGACCCGAAGAAATCACAGTCATCAATCTGTGGGAGACACGCGTCAATAGACTGTGAGATCCAGGTGAAAGCATTATGGAGAAAGTAAGGTTTAGGAGTTGAAAACTCCGAAACCCGAATTGGAAAAGTAAATCATGACCGTTGATTTGAATGGGGCATGCATCAATAGATCACAAAGATCTAGGAAGACGTGATCCAGAGGAAAGGAAGGAAAGGAGGCATATTTGAACCATTGATCAAGAGCCTCCACCCGAGATCATGAGATCAACGGTCACGCAGGATTGTGGGGATAGAAAGTACTCGAAATTTAAAATTTTGAGATCGGGTCACAATCGAAACCACAGTATTACATAAGGGATGCATGGTGATTGGTAGTGAATTGCGGGGAGAAAAGTGGGTTGATCCAAAACCACTCTTGGTTTCACCCGTAATCGTGCATTTATATGAGGAAATTTCCCGAGGTCACATATGGGAAAGGGTTAACGGAAGAGGAGCTAGCGCTTGGAACTTGACAGTTGAGCAACACGAAAGGAGAGGTTGTGGGTTCCATAGAACCTGCACCAGAAGACTGAAAGGGCCTATGTTTAATCACTAGTGAGACCATTAAGGTTTCAGAAAGCCGATTCGACTCCAAAAATTGAATATCCTTGACCGAGAGGTCGAGTAGCCCCGAGGAGAGAAGGGGGGTCTGCATCAGTCACCATGATGATGGGTGAACCACATGGTGATGTACAGGGTCTAATGACTCCCTACTCCAACAATTGTTGTAGCTACTTCTTTACTTCATCTTCTTCGATAATGTATTTCCCATACAACCCAATAATTATTAGTGGTGACTCTGGCAACAACTGAAACTCATGTTCAACCATAGATGATTTTAGGGGATAAATTTCTCTCATGGGCTAGTTTTCCATGGTTTTTCCAAAACCGAGATTCGTTATTTTAAAAATGATTCGCCCAAATTCTATAGGATAAAATTATTTTACGTTAAAAATCGCCAAAATTTTATAAAAACTATATAAAATCCTTAGAAATTTGAATATTTTTACAAAAATATTGCCAAACATTTATAGTTGGCATATGAAGGATAAATAATATTCTCCAAGGTTTCTACATTTTAAAATAAATTTCCATCCTTAAAATCATCCCTGTGTTCAACCTCTCTCTTGGGTGGCAGTCCCTGAGGCTCTTGAAACAATTCCTTGTAGGATTTAATCAATTGTTTTAGTTGTTGATGTTGCTTTCCACTACATCCTTCCAAGGATGCCTTCATCTCCAACTTATTTCCTTCTCCTCTCTACTTTCCTTCTATCAAGAACAACAAGAAAAAATTCTTTGTACTTCCCATGATTCTTCTTTCCTGATGAGAACTTATCAAAGAGAGCTTAGCTTAGTTCTTGTGTGCATTTATGGAATAATGTTTTCTATCCTTGATCAGTCGATACTAGTTCTCTCTCCTTTTGAAAATGGAATCCCTCATGTACAAATATGGACTTCTCAAGATGAATCCACATATGTCTAGGGGAACCACATCTGCAACTACTTCATCAACAAAGTTTTGATTGATGGAAAACCTAAATTTTCACTGCTTGCTCACTTTCAATTCCACATCTTTCCTTACCCAACCTAGGGGTTATGGATATGAATGATATTGAGTTTCCATCCCAAGCCTCTCAACCAATTGCACAGATATCAAGTTGGATTATGAACCGATATCGAATAAACAATCCACCTTGTTCTACTTCATGTGGATTTTAATGTAGAAAATTTCAGCCATCACCTTCTCCTCCTTGTGACTGCAACCAACTAATGCCACTTCTTTTTTAATATTAGTACAATTAATCTTCCCTTCTGTGTCTGATGTGTTATCTACGTGCTCCTCAACATCCATTGATATCAATGTTTTCTTCTTCTTTTTATGAAAATGTTTGGGGCGCTTCTTAGGGTGTAGTTTCCAACAATTCTCCTCATCGTGTCCCTTTCAATTTCAACCACAATATTCTTCTCATTCCACTTCCTATTTTTCCTCTTTCTCTATTTCTCTTGTTGTTCTACTTGCTTATGATCACTTGTTTGTTACTTCCGCTTGTCTCCCTCAAGGTATTGTGATTGAATATTGGCCTCATCAATTGTCTTTAGTCTAAATAACATTAGTTGTCTATGGATCTAAGGTAGCAATGCCCCCAAATACTTGACTAACATATCTGGACTTTTGAGAGAGACTCCCATCTAAATTTCTCTCTTCTTGAACTCTGTTGTGAACTCCTGGATTGTTTTTCCTTGTCTCTTCCTAAAGTAATGCTATACTATTTGGTGGTGTTCCTCATATCCTATTGGATAAAAATGACATTTGATAATGTCCTTTAACACCTCCCAATTATTCACTCGTGGCTCATGTCCTAGTGCTCTTCTTACTGCATCACTCTCCCACCATGTCAAAGCATGCCCTTCAAGCTTTAACTGAGTAAAAACAATATTTTGTTTTCCAGTTACCTCATGCACACTAAAGTGTACTTCCATATATTGTAGCCATTGGTTCAGCCTGATAGCATACACTTCCCTGGCATAAGGCTTGATGTCCACCATTCCTATACATGAAAAGGTACTTGTGTCTTGTTGTAGTTTCACTCTCCCATATTTGGCTCAGTCTTATGCTCTATCTCTATCTTACTTTCTTCATTATTTTGGCCTTCGTGACAAGCCTCTATTGATGGTGTTTCCTTTCTATTTGCTACCAAAATTTGTGATACCATTGATGTCAATGTGGCCAAACTCTTCTCAAAATGATCCAACCTGACCCTGGGATATTCTTCCTCCTTCTTTATAATGTTCCCCTGAAATTTTTTATGCTCTACTTCGCTCTAGCCCTGACAACAAATATTTTCCCTTTCTTTTGTAATCACTATGAGTACTTACCATACAAGACTCACTAAATGCATTCAAACTTATGATCTGATACCATATTATTCATAAACATGAGGCTTATAGCCTATCTGTCTCACCAACATGGAACCCTTTGCTGCAACTTTAATTTTATGATCTATTTTGATAACTGAAAAGACTCGACCATACAAGTATAGTCAACCACATGAAGACGAATTTGATTACCCAATATTCAAGCTAGAAAATTGAGTTGGAAGAGGGCAAGTTGAGTCGGAAGAATGATTTGGAAGAAGGAAATTTGAGTCAACCAAATTCAGGTCTATTAAGGGATACAAACTGATTGAAAGAAAACCTCAGTCGAAATATGGGAGGATTTCGGTCGACCGGAAGTGGACACTAGTCGGATGGGAAGAGGAATTAATCAAAATGGAAATCCCAGTCGAAACGAGTCAACCCGGGATTAAAATGAATAACTAGAAGATAGATTCAATGGTCGACCATGAAGGGAAACCATCTACCAATTTATTTGATGACCAACAACTGAGAAAAATGTTTGGAGGGAAGATTTGACAACCAACTATGTAGGAAAACGTTTTGGAGTGATTTTTGGTAAAGCATGATGCTAGAAAATGCCCAACGAAAATTTTGGAAACCCCACATCAACTAAAACCATCTTGAAGTCGAATTAGATCTTTCACAACAAAGAAAAATGTCTTGGCACTTAGTAGACATTCAAGAAACACTGTATTACGAGGAGTGGTATTTTTTTTTATGATTGATGGGTGAATGAAAATGCATCAACACGGTCAATAATGGGAAACACGACCTATGGACCAAGTACAAACATTGACTAACATCAAAATCGACTTTGGCAATGAGAGAAAACCCCCAACGATTCTTAAAATGAAAATAACAACTTTAAAATAAAAAAAACAATGGTTTAGAAAGAAGGATCATCGATTTCCACTACCAAATGGATCTATGAGCATGGATAAACATTTTTTGATTGGTTTACTGACCCATGGGGACCATTATAATACAATACGGACTCAATCCATAACTGGCACAAAGTTCTCTTTGCTAAACTATGCAGGTAGCCATTAAATTACAATACACCCCATTAACCATTCATTATATTATAATGCAAATGATTTCATCCATAGACAATAAAATTTAAACATGACTAACACAGAGACAATGCATAATTTTCCCTAGAAACCCAAACAGAAAAACCAAGATTCTTTTGGCTTTGGCTAGGCCCTTTGTTATTCAGCAATGGACAAGTTATTAGTTCTCTAGTTAATCTCTATGCTCCTCAGCGACATATGGGTGGCCTCTTTACATCGTTCACATCCAAATAACTCCTTTCTCATTGTGAGGATACATGATATAGAATATTGAGTCGACCAGGAGGATAGCTAGAAGGTCGGGCGTCCCCAACGCTTCAACCTCTCTCTAGTCCACTTCTCCTTCTTTTCTTTGTTGGTTTATCTTTTCTTCCACATGGAAAAGGTCTTATGAACATCTCAATAATTCTTTATAAAATAATATATTGTCTGACTTTACATACATTGCATACAAAAATTGGACATCAATCGTGATGGCATGGGGTCCTTCGCACCAACAAGTCAATCTCCTTCTTCGTCCATAGCCTTAAAAAAAATTGTTGATCATCTTAGAGACTTTGTCGATAGCCAATTGTTCTCGTCATATCTGATTTGGATCATTTTATAGTATCAATATGGAATCTATTTGTTTCCACCAAATTTCAACATAAATTTTGATCATTTGATATTCCAAAATACCAAAACATGGTTGAATCTATTAGGTATTTTGGGGGAAATAAAGGTTGGAATCTCAACCATATTCAAATTTAATAAAATACATGATAATTATAGAGATGAGGGAGGGATGGATGTTGAACCCAAGCAATAGGTAACCTTAAGGTTAGCTAGATATCTATAGAGCAATTCGAGAGAGAAGATATAGTTTTGTGTGTATTGATTTCGTGCCAATAAGGTGAATAAGACACAATCCAAGGGAGGAATAACCTGTCAAGGTAGAAAAAAATAATTTCTATTGTTATTCCTAAGAATTTCCAAGCTATAGAGAATGCCATCAATGCCATTGGTAAATCTAGTATTTTGTCATCAATGCTATTGTAATATGAATACATGTCTAAGATTAATTCAAATCCAAACAAGAGCCATCATTTTTTGGTTTTCCCAAGATTGGGTTTCTAGGGTAATCTCTATGTTATTGTTATGTTCATGATTATTTACTTCAATTTTTTTTTCCATAATTAAATTACAACCTACAAGTTTTATTACAATCAAATTTAATGCATAATGAAATAGAAAGCAAAGTTATCCAATCAAATTAATTCCACATTTTAGTATCCATGTTGGTGAAATGAATATACCATAATACTACCTTTTACGGATCAACCACTCATAATTAGAGTTCATGTGTTGGGATGCGTTAGTCTTGAACCACCAATAGTTTTACATTTTTCCTAGAAACACACATGTCAAGGCTATGGATCTTTTACTCAATGAAACATCTTTATATGGCATGTTCATTTGAGTCATCTTCATATTGTTTTTCTTCTTCCATTCCAAGCACTAATTCTTGACATGTCCCTTTCTCAAAACTGAAAGCACGCAATTTCCATGGTCTCACTACTTGTTGCTTTCATTAACATAACACAATAGACCTCTGGAAAGATTATTTTGACACTTTTGTCGATTCTTTTTTTTCACCTACTTTTATTTTTTCAAAATTGTTATCAATATTTTGAAATCCAAACAGTTAGCCTTGTGTTCTAGAGATAAAACCATAGTTTCCCACCACTATGAAAAAATATTATGTGCAATGTCTACCTGCTTCTCTTTTGAGACCCTTATACTAGTTGATGATAGTTTCTCCCCAATTTATTCATGTTATCTAGGTGCACATAACCATACTCTCCTTTGATCTCCTTCCTCCACACAATGGCATACCTACTTCCTAAAATGTATCCTCAAATCCAACTATATCTCTATTTTAAAATATTCACAAAACTCTTATACTTGCAATTCTACCTAGAACTTCCAATATCTCACAAACCATATTTATCTGTAGTTCCAAATATGAAATTTGACTATGCATACATAAAAATATGTTTCATTTACAATTAAATAAATAATCTATACATTTGTCCATTCATATAATAAACATAACATCTTGTGAATTGAACAAACCAACATAAATAAAGTCTCTATAATAACAACATTCATATTTTTACCATGAAATTATACAAAATAGTGAGAGTACTTATCTATATGGGAATATGTACATGTGGAACTAACTTTAGAGTAGTGGTTTTTCTCCTAGCCATAGGCATCCACTAGGAATACCACCCTCACATGGTTTATGAGGCGATGATGGTAAAAAATTACCTATAGGTAATCTCATTTAGACACAACCTGAAAATATTGTTGCATAGTGTAAGATAGATATTAGTGGCCATAAAAAATCCTAATGTCAGTCAAGATGTCATAAATTCATGTAGCACATTTTATAAACACTCACTTAGTGGAGTGGACTCTCTTCATGCCAACACTCACACTACCTTGACCACTCCATTGTTGGAGCTCTCATTGCACGAGGAACCCTTCATAGCCAATCTATAATTCTAGCACAAATATCTCAACCGAGAAACTATAGAAATTTCAAAAATATGGTCATGCTCTCTAAAATTTCCACTCACTCCATGAAGTCGAAGATTTGTCACATAGAAATTTCAGCTTTAGGGGGTTGAACCAAAATATTCAAAAATACACCTAAAAATATCTCAAATATGTCCACCACTATTCTACGCAAGTTCAAATAGATAAACATTTCAAAATGCTTCAACACTAGATCAATGAAACAACCCTTAGAGCGTGATCTAATTGAGTATGCAGATCTGAAAATTACATTCACTAACATCGGAAATATAACATCACATTTCAGATTTAAAGTTGCATCTAAGGCATGCCAAATCAATTAACATTTTAGACTTGTTGTCCCAATAAATAAACATATCAGAACAACTATGAAACTTGGTCCTAAATGCATGAAAATCATATTTCAAAACTAGATATCTAATAATATAATTTAGGATAGCACTGATACAAGTCTTTATTATCACAATACGAAGATAAATTATGATTCCTCAACTTTTCCAAATCTAGTACATTAAGTCCTTCTACTTTATCCCAAGCAATGCCTTCTCCAAATATTCCCAACCCCTATCTAGGGCATCCACAATTACTGCAACCCTAACCAACAACAACAAGGCCTATAAAGGCATCCCATGACCAAGATATACTATCCTCTTTGAGAACTCAACAATAAGCTAGAATCACACCAACTATCCAACCCTTAGATCCACACTTTCATCTCATAGTATTTATTATTTACTTTCATCACACAATCCAATGAACCCTAATGCATGGCTCTCACAAGCACTATCCTTGTAACAAGAATAAATAATTGTTCTTCCAAGATCCTCCAGTAGCTAGCATCACACCAACTATCATGTCTCCAAGACATAATACTAGTTACAAGTGATAAGAAAGGCACTCTCCTTCCTTTATGTAGACTAAGGTAAGGGAGGACCACACTAAAACATGGACAAATTCCACAAGTAAACCTTAGGCTAGGTCAACAACAAGGCTCCAAGTGGAGTGCTACATTGTTGTAGAATAATCTCCCCTATGGATAGGTGAGACCTCTCACTGATCTGATAGAGATCTGTGACATAATATGGATAGATCATTTCAGGTTTCCTCCATATTAAAAGCATGTACACTCTAATTATGCTAAAATGGAGAGGTAAATACATTACCTTTTTCCTGACGGTTGTTCTATTGATTTATTTGGTGATGCAACTCCAAGATCTGACTCCCATCTCCTGTAATTTTTCACCTGCACACAAGAAAAMAACCAAAACCCTTCTCAAATARTTTTAAGCATAAAGAGGAAATCATATATCATCARATCTAATCTACCTTGCTCAAGAAAATATAGATATACAAATGAATCATATGAAAAATTCATAGATTAGACATATTGGAGGGTAAAAACCATAGATCTATATAAATTATGAAGGAAAAGTACATCAATGTAAAGACACCTTTGAGACTATTGAGGCACTCCTGCAGCTCCAATATGCTTGAGACCTTCCTTAGAATTCTCTCAAGTGTGGATGAATTAGAAATGGAATCTAAAGGAAAATGATTCTCTCTGGTTACATTTTGACAACATAAATCTATGAAGAATTGGGCCCCCATGCCTCTTGATCTGGCCTTATTTTATAAAGTGATGGAGGATGTTCTAGAGATAGGTTCAAATCTTGGAATTTGATGAAAAATAGTTCATAATCAAGTTCCAAATATAATGATGCATCATGGCCAACATATCACGATTTGATCTCCTCACAACTCCTTGAATCTTGAAGGTTTGAGAGGCAATCACTCATTTCACTATATCAACAAGAAATTGGTTGCATGTTGAAAGAAGAAAACAAGAAAACAGTTTCACCTTGCAAGAAGAAAAGGAGATATTTTTCTCAAAATCAATATTGTTATAGAAATGGCAAGTAATTTTGGCAGGATGTTATCAATAAGTCCTTTATGAGGTCTAGGGTGACAAATAGAGGTACAAAAAATTCCCCCAATGTGTGAGGTAAAAAGAGGAACTGATGACCTAAATACATTACCAACAATACATAGTAGTGGTGTAAGGAAGGAACTTGTAGAACAAGGAACCAGTAAGTACATGCAAACAACCATCAATCAAACATATATATATAGATCATCCTCAAGGTAGGGATACCCATGCCTAGTGGAAGGAAAAATCATGGCCACCAACACAATACACTGGCGGATCCATGAAATAATATGCAAGACCATGGCCATGAAAAAGTACATGGTGGATCCATGTCATCAAATGGATCATATCCATGAGCAAACACAATGTGGATCTATGTCACAATATACATCAAGAACTTGGAAGACATCTAGCACCAATGAGAGTGCCCTTATAGTCTTCAAAGTACTCATACGACACTGATATACTCCATTTCATCTTGGGAGGGGTAGCATAAAGAAGTTAAATTCCCTTTATACCAAAGGTATTCAATCCAATCCCAGCGATGTTACAATTATACAACATGTGAATAGATTAGTTGATATTGAGCATGGTAGAAATAATTTGATTACTGGTCATTGATGAATATCGTTAACATATGCAAGGGGATCCACCAATAATGAAAATGGATTCCAATGAAAATATAGTGAGTTTGAATAAAGTAGCTGACATCGAACACTCATGAGTCAATGTGGTAAACCCATTATCGATCACGAGGAAGTTTACCACTAAGGACTGCAAGTTCCAAGGTATTAGTTGGTTTCTAGATCCCTTTCCTAGATAATGTGTTGGTTTCAATAGGAGGAGATATGTCGAAGTAGGGCCTTAATGTATCCCCCATCATTTGATACAAAACAATCACCGAGAGATTTTTTGAAGAGATAGAATCACCAAGTACAATTGACATAGGGATGGCCTACATGAAAGGTCAAAAAGACTGCAGAATGGTTGATTCAAGTTTCACTCCCCTTGAACATATAGCATGACATACTCATGACTTGGAAACACTAACTCAAGAGAATGAACGATATAGTGCAACAATGCATGAGGTATTGAAGCACTCTACATAGTGACAAGAAGAGTAACTAGTCAGAGGAGTATATGACTCATAATGATGGTACAAATCCTAGGAAAGTTATAACCCAACTAAAAGACAATGATGCAAACAGGTGCCATGTTCAAGAGATATAATGATTGACATCTTCCATCGTATTGAATATAGATCAAAATAGTCCCCCCCACCTTTTTTTTTGTTTTTTTTGGTGTCTCCTTCATGTTTTTACGAGCACGAAAGAGAGATAAAAGTACGATCGATATTGTCTTTTCCATGGTTTTATGAGTGCAGAAAAGAGGTAAAAATTTACTCATTAGTGCATTTTTCATGGTTTCATGAGCACAAAAAAAGCATTAAAAGTGTGCTCAATAGTGTATTTTTCATGGTTTTATAAACAGTGAAAAGAGTTAAAAGTTAGCTCATTTGGATAAAATGAGTGGCTCCATGGCATATTGCTATGCTCCAAGCACAAGGAAGAGAACTACAAAAATTGAATGAAATAATGGTACAAGGAAATTAATTTCCACTCATAGCAGACGTTTTCTCCAAGTGTAAAGGTTGCAAAATGGAGGAAAATTAATGCAAATGATAAGAGTTCAAGAGTGACTACAGTGGTGGTAAGAGGGATAGAAGAAAACATTGGCATAGTAGTAGGCACCAAGACATAAGTAATGATATGCATATGTAACCATTAAGAAACATAAAAATAATGGGAACCTCCTTGGGACATGGCTAGAAAAAAATTAAGAGAGGAGAATGTGGTTCAACTTTTAGTCATGGAGAGTCTAAATAAGGGCTCCCGAACCTATAGGAAAATGCAACATGGGCACCGAATGGAAAATAAAGGTGCTAACTAGAGCTCCTGTGAAGGGTAGGCACTACTGCACAAGTCACGACAGGCAAATAAGAAGGGTTAAAGTCACAACCTGGTAGGATCGAACCTAAGGCATTGTGTCGGAAAAAGTGACAGTTGATAATGCAACATGATATCGTAGGGAAAAACATATCCCTATGTGCCAGCTAGAACATGTACCTCTTGGTTCAGTGGATATCACCATAGAAAAAGGACAAACAAAACATTACCAGGTGCTATAAAAACCATTGAGAAACATTAGACCCAAGGTTAAATTGCGTAGTGAAATATTGTAGAAACATTACCATGATGTATTGGCTCTTTACTTTATATATACATACAATTCGACTCTTAATTATGGTTTCAAATGATGTGATTAGAAATCCATGTTTATGTACATGCATGCTTGTGTTAATTCTCAATTAATGAGACAAATGCCAACATAGTTAGCTAACATATGTAACCAACGCATATAACCTTCTGGTATCACCATGGGTGTGACTATAATGAAAGCCAAGGGGATCCTATTGAAATATGAAAATCAATCACCGAACATGATAAGCATCAAACTGAATCAACCTACATGCAAAAATAAAAAGAACTCATAGTACACACCTACTTAAATACACCATGTACAAGCACTACGCAGCTTGATGGTTTATGCATAGTAGAGCCCATTGCTAGGGTCAGGAAAAGGATTATTTTCATTGTTATCAAACTAATCGGTAAGTGTGGACACAATGAGATCTCCCTAACTTCTACAAGAAACTAGAACAAAATAGAACAAAATAGAACAAAATACACAATTCACCTTAAACTTCATTGTCACATAAAGTAGTTTAGTGAGGTACAAGTGACATACCTTTTAAATGATGCTTGATCCTCGCTAGTGTCATCCTTGTAGCTCCTTCTTTGGGTTTGCAGAATAGTAAGAAAGGATGATTTTAGGGGCTAAATTTTGCTCATGGGATAATTTTCCATGGTTTTTCCCCCAAAAATATTCGATATTCTAAAACTTATTCACCCAAATTCTAAAGGATAAAATTATTTTACCTTAAAAATCGCCAAAATTTTATACAAACTATATAAAATCCTTAGAAATTTGAATATTTTTACAAAAATATCGCCAAAGATTTCGTAGTTGGCTTATGAACGATTAGTAAGATTCGCCAAGGTTTCTACATTTTAAAATAAATTTCCATCCTTAAAATCATCCCTGATAGTAAGCTTGTCTAAGAATCACAAACCAACAAAGAGGGAAAACAAAGATATATGTAKTCTAATGRAGTCTATGTATATGATCAAGGAATTATACAATAGAAGACAAGATGCTTTTATAGGGAAGAAATGTATTGTTGTATTAAATGAAATAGAAAGTGGAGAATGCAACCCATGCCTTGATGTTGCAAGGTCCCCTTTCAATGTCTCTTTGCTTCAACACACACACCTTTGCTCCAATGCCTTGAATGAAGAAGATCCACAATTTGACTTGAAGAACTAAAGCAAATCTCTCAAGCATAATCTGAAGTAGAACTCTCCATGCAAATCTTAGCCTATTCAACCTTAGCGTTTTCCATGGGAAATCCCTCTTTATATAGTGTGAAAGAGAGACGGATGAGGAGATTAGGATGATCCCACTAAATTAGAGAAGCGAGTAAGATCCAAACCGATTGAAGGCCACCTCATCTTCTATAAGATTCCCTTCTAGAACATTCGTGAAATTTGACTTTTCCTATGCTTTAATCATCATCGCACCCTATGCACAAGCAGCATGTGACAACATCGCAGTCCATATTTAGGGTAGAGTGTGACGATCAGGCATCGTCGCACCCTATTCATATGGTAGGGTGCAATGACCTTCCTTGATATGGTTTTTGAAAGAGGAAAGAAAATCACTTTTCTCATGGAGAAAGTCTTCTCTTAATATTTTCAGGGAACATGAACACATGTTAGTTGATCACTGAGGTGACCAAAATAATGTGTAACAAAATGCCCCCCAAAGTATGAAATTGGAACTCGTGACAACTGAAATTCTTTATAGAATGTGTGTGTTGAAACCAAGGAGTGCATCAATCGAGAACCTGCAAATAATCAAGCATCTGCATAATAACATACCATTTCTGAGGTAGGAATTCCCATGATCAGACTACAAGTGACTCTAATCATAAGTTTCAAGTGATTCATGGCCACTAAACATACACTGTGGATCTATTTCATCATGATTTATCATAGCCACCAAGAACACACTGTGGATCTATACTCTAAAAGAATTCAAATCCGGACATAGCCACGAGACATACACAGTGGATTTATGTGTCAGTGAAAATTCATGAATACTCTGTCGCAACCTGGACCAAAATGATAAGATCCAGGGTTTTCATTTCCATCATCTCTAAGTACGAATCTAGCCATGTGATTACAGGTGTCGAAGTCGAACATGGTAGAAACCACTTGATTACCGGTCATTAATGAAAATCATTAACAAGTGCGAGGGAAATCACCAATTATGTCAATGACTCCCAAGGTACCCTAGTACAATCCAATGAATGTGAATAAATGAGTTGAATTTGAACACTCGATGGAATCTTCCAATCAAGGGTCAATGATGTGAACCCACTGTTGAAAGCGAAGAAACCTTCCATTGAGGCATACAGGCTCTAAGGCACTAAATGATTTATAATTCTTGTTCCCGGATAATGAGTTTAAGTTGACAGGAAAAGACTCGTCACGAGAGGGCCTTGATGTATCCCCCATCAATGACAAAAAATATGTAACAGATTTGAGGTAGATTAGAGTATGAAGTGATTCAAAACTGACTCAGGGAAGGTCGACATGGTAGAAAATTTATAACTGCAGATGGTCGATTTGATAGAAGGTTTGTTTAGGTTGGACTTCTCTTGAACATATGAATGACACGACAATTGTCTTGGCAGCATTAACTCAAGGAGGACCCAACATATGAACTTTTGGATGGTCAAACGAGAGACAAATAGATTTCCCAACCCGGATATAATGATGAAGGGGGGTGTCATGTTCAAGAGAGACTATTACTACCACTAACACAAATATAGAGACACATTTCTTTCCCAATTTTCCCCCACCATTTCTAGTGAGTACCTCTTTATTTTTACGCAAGCTTGAGGAGGATAAAATATGCTTGTAAATGTAAGCTCATCCTTCGGACAAGTCCCTCAGAGTATGTTTAACGAACCCTAAGAAGGAGTGGTTCGATCCCATATGGGTCTTTCGATGTTTTTTTAATGAGTCCAAAGAAAGAAAACTTAGGGGTTTTTCAATTTTAAAGAGTTTGAAAAAACACTTAAAGAAAACTCCATTAGGTCCTTTTTCATAATTTAGTCTGACAAGACTGAAAAAAGAGATAACATACCGCTCATAAGACGTTTTCTTCAAATACTTTTATGAGCGTGAAAAGAACAAGGGCGCTCGACCATCTTTTCATGTTTAGGGAGATTGAAAATAACTTAAAGGATACTCCATAGGTTTCATTTTTCGTATTTCCAATACGAGTTCAAAAAAATGACAAAAGACTACTCGATTAGATTCTCATGGTTTCATGAGCGTGAGAAATAATTAAGGCTCTCCTCGAAGTTTTTCCTGAAAAACCCTAAAAGGATTTGTACATGCGAAAAATAGGCAAAAACAAATAAAAAAGGGTGCACCCTTGTTCCAACGTCTCGTCCCTAGACCTTTTAATCTGCAAAAGTCAACACTTGCCAAGTTGTTAAGACTTTATGGCATGGATAAAATATAAAAATAATATAATTTTGCAAATAAAAAGTGATAAAAGTCAATAAAATAGGCCAAAAACACCATTTTACCATTTCATTTGCAAGTTGACCCAAATAATGCTCCAAAGCCCTTTTCCTCCCCGAATTTCAACTGTCGATTGTGAAGCATGTGGTGGATCATTTTGTGAACCGTCTTTGTTAAACAGGTAATCTTCTTGTCTTTCATATTTTCATGGTTCAAAAAAAAAAAATTATTGGTCAAATTTGTGTGTTGGGTCGATTTTTTGGGGCTACCTGTTCATTGAGATTGTCGCAGGTGATCTATATCATGAACTGTGATGATATAGGATCATCGCATCTGACCCTATAGGCAGGGTGAGACGACATCGCTCTGCGCGAATGTGTATCCCTGTGATGACCACAACCAAAAATTTTAAAAGACAAACCTAACTAGAAAAAACCCCAAGGAAATAATTTTATGTTTCTAATCTTATTTTATTGCTCCTTGGCAGGCTTTCCTTGGTCAAGATGTTGGAGTGGCGTGAGTGAGAGAATGAAGAAGAGGATTACTTTTTTGGGAATGACATGGGGACAATTATGGCTCTAAGGCAATGTGGGTTACTAAAATTCTTCAGGATTCACGGAATGAGAGCCTAGTTGATACTACTAGAGTACTTGGTTCACATGTGGGATGTGAACGAGAAGGAATTTTGCGTGGGCATCCACAAACTCACAATAGATATAGAGGATATCTATTTCCTGATAGGGCTATCTCACCGTGGTTCATGGTTATTGCTTACAGGCAATAGGGGTGGAGGTGAACCTATGGATTATTACATTCGCCACAATTGCGTGCTAGGTACCGAGAAACACAGTGGCAAGGTGGTCATTAGGGATGTTTTGGATCTACCATTGCAGACTATCCTTTACACCATTAATCACATGACATGGAGTGCAGCTACCCATATGGATTTGGAGTGCCATTTTCAATATGCGATATAATGCATGGAGCCCAGGGTCTTCAACTGGTGTGAGGGGGTCCTAAAAATCATGAAGAAACAACATACCAAGTGTCGAAACGGTCAGTTAAAGAAATTTGGATATGGGTCCATTTTGGTGTCCTTATTTCTGGAGAGGTTTAATGTCCCACATCTATAGGTGGAGTGGGGTATACCCACTCCACAAGATCCATGAATGAAGAGGTGGGTAGATCTTATGGCTCGACATGGTGGTGTTCCCATTTTCAAGTATGACGATGTCTTCTTCCAATGGATGAGGAATCGACTACTCATGGTGGAAGATTATGCGTATTCCGGGGTAGATTTATGAGGGGATATAGATCTAGCTCTTCCTAATGAGTCCCAGTGGGGGGACATAGGTAAGAAGGAAATTTTTGTTTATATAATGTTTGTTATATTTCAATGATATAAAATGTTTTTTGCATTATTTATCCGATGAATAATCAAGTGCTCTCAACAATGCAGCTGTGGGGCCTTATCGTCCATCGGAATCATCTCCCATCCAAAGACGCGGAGAGAGAGGTTCTGTAGTAGGGGTGGTTGTCGTAGATATTGAGGCTATAGAACAGAACCTAGAGGGATTGACCATGCATGTTCCTGATTCCATGATGAATGAGCTCCCTAGGCACTAACAACGCCACACAATGGGTGTATCTGCATCTATCGATCCACTGCTCCATAGAATAGCATGGGTAGTTGCTTGTTACAGTGAGCAACATCCTTGATTTCTTTTGTACATGAAGCCATGAGCTTCACATTTTTTATATTTTAGTCTTCGGACAAAACACTTTTTGTAAACTTTTATTGTTATAGATATAAATTTCCTACCGACTTACTTTTCTTTTGTAAAAAGTGTGATTAGATTTATGAATGTCTCAAATGTTTGTCTAACACATAATTAGCCAATGCAACTGTCAATGTATTTAGACATCTAGGAATGTGTTGATATTCAATGTAATCAAAATGTCGTTCCAAGAGGAGAATTCATAAATATCCTGAAACAAAGTAGGACTTCGGATGGAGTAAACGTTACTGAACTGTAGTACTACTAACTGTGAATCAATTCGTACAATAAGATGATGGATTCCAAGTGAAACGACGTCAGTTAACAACTCAATAACTTCACTGTATTCCATGATATTATTAGTTGCATGACCAAGGAAGACACCATGTAGACTGATCAATTCATCTATAGGTGCATAGATTGCCCAGGCAGCAGATTCTAAGTTTTAAGTACTACAACTAGTACCATCAGCGAAGCTGATATAGGGTAGAGAAGAGACGGACATATGGAAACCAAGCACAATGCAAGGTAAGAAACTGAAATGTGGAACCAAAAACGAAAAAAGCACACAAGAGTATGATACACTAAAAATACACAACACTCATGCAAAAATGATTTAAGCATAGTACTTCTTCAAGTAAAGCCCATTTCTATGTTCACTCAAAGGAATTCCATCATAATCTACCAGCTCATAAGCCCCTTTCTCCAACACTTGTTTTACAATATAAGGACCCCGCCACATGGGCTCGAATTTACTGACCCCTAGTAAGTCACAATCTTGTTCGTAAAGGAGAACTAGATCACCTTCGGAAAATACACGTGGTTTGACATGCTTGTCATATTGAGCTTTGAAATGATTTTTCCGAGTTTCAATGACTAAGGTAGCATCATGATGGGTTTCATCTAATTGCATCAAATACAAAAGACGTTCCTCTTCATCTGAGGTGTTAGGGAGAACTTCGAAAACCAGTTTCAAAGATGGGATTTCACATTCAATCGAAAAAATTGATTCAATACCATATACTAACTGGAAATGTGTGAACCCCATGGCAGAATTAACAGATGTACGATAGGCCCATAATGTCAAGAAGAGCATTGTGTGCCAATTTGACTTGTGAATTCCTATCATCCGTCGAATAATAGTAGTGAGTATTTTTTTTTATTGTTTCAACCTCCCCATTGGCTTGTGGATAATAGGGGGTTGAGTTTTCATGTCGAAGACCCAACTTCTCGGTAAGTTCAAACATCATGAAATTGCGAAAATGATTATCGTGATCAGTGACAATGGTTTGAGGGACACCTGATCTAGTGACAATATGATTGAATATAAATAACGTTGCAGTTTTCCCAGTATTATCAAATGTAGGCATCGCCTCGGCCCACTTAGTGAAATAATCCACAGCTACAATAATGTATCCATGCCCCCCGGTCAAGTGAGGGTTACATGTCATGAAGTCAATACCCCATTTAGAGAATGGACTGATGTAAACTACAGGGTGAAGAGGAGCAGGGTGAGATCATATCTTATTGATGTAAGTTTGACAAGTGTGGCATTTCTGGACGGAAGTAATGCAATCCTTAAACAATGAAGGCTAGAAATAACAATATCGTAAGATCTTTTGGGCAGTGACATACCCAGACATATGACCACCACATGCTCTAGAGTGATAGTCATTCAAATATTTCTCAGCTTCATTGTAGGCGAGACATCATCGAAATATGGAATCAATACCACGACGGTAAAGGGTATCACCAAGGATAATGTATTGATGGGTTGGATACTGAATTTGAAGATGATCTGTACTAGAAAGATCAGGCTAGAAAGTTTGGATCTGGAGATAAATGATAATATATCCATACCATATGTTGTCAGAACTGGTCAGAAAGAGAGATTCGTCAGGCAATGAATCCACTGCCACAGTGTTTGTTTCAGTAGAGGGAAGGTCACATATCAATTCGGAAAAAACCAAAGACTTCTTTGAATTGGTGTGTTCAAACTCCAAATCAAACTCCTGGAGAATAACTATCCATTTAGAGTACTTTCCCCCCAAAAATTGTCGAGTAAGGATGTGTTGCATGGGGTTGCAATCGAAAATGACTGTGGTTCTATGTAATAAGATGTAGTGACGAAAATGTTGAACAACTTCCAAGGCCAGTTTCTCCACATGTAAATATTTGGTTTCGGTGGTCATGAGACTCCGACTCAAATAATATATAACATGTTAATTGTGTGAATCATCCTCTTGCACTAGAAACGCAGCAATGGTAGAGTCTAAAGCAGCTAAGTACAGGAAATAATCTAGACTATAATCA
>JZKD02S1098462.1:96388-144684 GCA_000966675.3 Picea glauca | reverse complement strand
AAATATAAAACCATCAGCAAAAAACCATGTGCCGAAAAACCACCTAAATATCATGTGGTCCCGGAAATATGTTGTCCCGGTAATATGTCGTCCCGAAAATATGTCGTCCCGGTGCAAAAAAAAAATTCGGGGGCACTGCCCCCAAACCCCTGCACCCCCCTTCTAACCCCCCTACGCACCTGGCGTAGACGCTCAAACACTACTTCTCGTGCAAAGAATATAACACATGGTTGATGCACTTGTTTATGGTATAGGTTGATGCATGGTTTAGGTTTATTGGTACATGTTGTTTGGTGCAGTTTTATTGGTACAGGTTTATAGCAGTATATATCAAAGTGATAGTGTGACAGTGGTTCCATCATTATACTTATATGTTAGGGTGGTTGGACAAAGCAGGGACAGGTGGTTGTAGCCACCTTCCGGTTGTAGGTGGAGAACATAGGGGATTGTAGCCTCCTTCTGGTTGTAGCAAGAGAATTGTGGAGTTAGAGTTTCCCTCAGGTTTTAGCCTAAGAAACTAGGGGGTTGGAGCCTCCTTCCAGTTGCACTTGGAAAACAAAGGAAGTTGGTGCTTCCAATGAATGTAATTCTTCAAGACATATAAGAAAAAGAATTATGTGGTTTTCTCTCTCTTTGGGTTTCCATGTAAAACACTGGTGTACTGTGTATGTGTATGATTGTTCATTTTTTCATTTCTTATTTACTCTACAGTTGTTGGAAGATAATGCCACATTGATATAACACTTGGATTATATGGTTAAAAAGGATTAAATTTCTCTATTATTGACTCACCCCCCCTCTCAGTGATCCAACACTATTGTAGCATTGACTACCTCGACTTCAATCAAGAAATCATTTCCACATAACTCCATAGGAAAGGTATGAATGATTCCAAGTGGCTTAAAGGTGTGTTCATCAAATTATTTCAACATGGTGTTGGTCTAAACGAGATCTAGGGAATCGAKAACTCTMCAACATGACACAACCACAATACAAGTGGGGGCTCCTTCACCAACAATAGTTCTGAATATATTAAKCCCATGTGAAACTACTTGTATTTGAAAATCAATCTAGTGGGGGAGCCTAGGCTGACTTTGGTAAGTGCCAAAAGTAATTAATTGAGTGTCTAAAGGGTCAACCTTGCCTATATCAGAAAACAAATCCTTTTGTTGTGTTGGGAAACTTTGGAGGACTTCAAGGGCTGTCATGGCACATGGTGCCTGGGATAGATCTTCCACAATACTATAATTATGGGAATCATGTGTGTTAGGATTATGCATATACCTACTAAGTACACCCTTTGGTGGGAAAATTACTATGTCATGAACAAAGTTGATAGAGTCATGAACACATTTTCCCTAGGAACTTCTCTTTATTTCTTGTGTATGGAAAATAATCTATTCTCCACTAAAATATCTTCTTACCTTCTCTCCAATTATCTCAATCCTCTAGTGATCATATCTCCTCATCTCTCTAGAATATAATTGACACTTTACTCAGGTTAGAAGAAGAGCGAGAGAAATCGAAATAGAAACTTTCATTCCATCAACAAATTGCTAATTGATGGTTTGATAACATTCATCTAGGATAATAATTTTGAATTAGGAGATCCAGTTCTGAAGTGGGACAAACCAAATGACCTAAAGGGTAAACATTAAAAATTTCAACAACTTTATCTTGGCCCCTTTTAGGTGGATGAAAAGTCTGGCCTTAGCACTTACATACTTCAAAATATGGAAGGAGAATGATAACTTGTCCATGTCAATAGACAGATTCTAAAATGATATTCATGTCAGTTGCATTCATGGAAACTGACCTGAACATAATAGGTTTTATTTCTTGCAGTTTTAATATTCCATTCTAAACTTAGTTTAATTTTATTTTTAGTATAGATTTTGAAACCATTTTTGGTAGTCTAGATAGTTTTGAATTTTTAATTTCAATAGTTAGAATTTTGCCAAGTTTTAATTTTGTGTTCCTATCTTTGCTTGTTAATAAATTTCTCTAGAATGGAATGTATATGTTGATCATCATGTGATTGGTATCCTAGACAATTTGTTGAGTCTTATGAAAGACTAGCACACTTGTTAACTCTACAAACTCTCACGGTAGTATTCAGTTACAATTGAGGAAGGGAGACTATCAGTGAAGACTCTACATATTACCTGAAAAAATCATAATAGTGGTTGACTCAGGCCTTTCTAAATGATAGTATTCCATAAATATTGAAACCTTGTTGAATGATGATTCAACCAACTTTAGTATTTTATTCATTCACACTAAAAGAGTATGACATGTGAAAGGTGACCAATCAGACATCTAGGGCCAAGCACTTTCAAGGCATACTTTAATTACTTGGGCATTGCTAATCCTTCCCTAAAAATAGGCATCATCCTCATGGGGTTGTAAAGACCTGATGTTTCCCCCATCCACTGGAGCTAAAATCATATATAAGATGGTAAATGATTGGAAAATAAAATTTATCTCTTTTGGGGGGGATGAAGATATCCATATTGAGGCTATGGACACTTGCTAGCAACAAAGCAAGGTTTGTGATGCCAGTGTAACTCCATTGGGGTTATGAATGCTCATGGGTAGTGGAGAAACACCATAGGGAGGTGAGACAACATGTTTGTATAAATATTTTACTTGCTTTCAAGGAAACTCAATGACTATTATTATAGCGTGTAACATTAAATTATGCTTCAAGGAAATCAAAATTGTTATACTTATTTTCTTTAAGATGAGCTACTAAGCCAATGAAACTAAAGGATTGGGATAACATAGAATCATATCTTGAAGAGAGTTCATGAGGAATCCATTTTTGGAAACCTAAAGTGTAATTTATAATAAAAAAAGGAAGCCTTTCTTTCTCATGGTTACAAGTAAATAGTAAAGTTTCAGACCATCATGGTTTCTCCCAATGTGTCGCCATTTGTTGATGTTTCAACATGCCCCAAGTTTTTTGGAAAATCTTGGAGACCCTATTTTATTTTATTTAAATGAAAACTCCTTTTGATTTGCATCGTTTCTTGCTCTCTCCTCTTTTACTCTTGGTGAGAAAATACCTTTCTTGGATTCACTAAATATTTTGGGCTATTTTGAATTGTTTTATTGCATTCTAGTTTTCCATTTATATGCTTCATTTCAAGTTTCTTTTCAAAAAGGGTTATCATTTTCCCAATTTTCAAATTGGCCTCCTTTTTCCTTTTTTATTTAATCTCTTTCAAATTTCAAAACCGATTTTCAAATCGAGTCATTTTCAACCTTAGTTCTTTGGTCTAAATTTCCTTTGCCTAGCTCTCGAATCATGCCCAATATTTTGATAGGACCTCTTTAAACCTTTTGAACCATTTTCTTCCCCTAATCACAACATCAAACTTGATCTCTTGATTAGTAATATTTTATATTTTTCCCTTCCTTTCAATTTTCTTCATCCCAGTCATCAAATCAGGTCATCTTTCATTTTCTCCATTTCATTTCCATTGTCTATAAACCAATTTTAAAGTGTTCATGGTCTTTGGATAACATCTTTTTTTACTATTAGAACCTTTACCTATTCCCAATTTTTAAATCAAGCCCATCGTCCCCACCTTGTGAATGATCTTCTCTATCGATATTTTCAAAGGTCATATTCTCAAATCGGGTTGCCTTTTGTTTTTTATTTTTATTTTACAACTTATTCTTTGAAGCACAAAGTTGATTTTCAAATCGAGCTCTTATCCCTTTACTTATCTCATTTTCTTAATTTTCCTTGACTAATTTGCGAATTCACCCCAATATTAGGATTAGGCCTCTTCTATCCTTCAAATCATTTTATTTTCCTTGAATATAGAATCGTTCTTGATCCTCAAATCAATCCATATTTACCTATTGATCTCCCATGTTATCTCCATGTGAATTTTTCATTGATTCTCTGCTCAAGAATATTTCCTAATTTTTTTTTCTCTTTTACTTGCTTCTTGTTTCTTCTCCTTGATTCACTAATCAATTTCAATCATTTGATCGGGCATATTTTTCCTATTTCCATTGGAATTTTTGACCTAACTCATTATTTGGGACTAATCCCTTGAGTTAGACATCCAATCTACATATTATTCAAGTGTGCATATACGCATACTCAATTTGAAATGCTCACCTCTTTATCCCATGTTTGATATGTTATTTCAAGAGTAAAAGTATTGTATGTGTCACTCATCAGATCCAATGATTGATCTTTTGTTCAAATTTTATAACCATTGAAGATAATACATTTTAAGGATATTTTAGCATGAATTTAAAGAACATGGGTTTACATAAACAACAAAAAAATTGTCTCTTCACTAATTTTAGGACTCTATTAGGATTAGCATTGATATTTTTGGATAGCTATCAAATTTATTCTAAGCATAAGAAAATTATGGTTTTAATTTTTAAACACATTTAAAATTTATCATAACCTCTAGAATTTTTCGGTTTTCCTTTTAAATGAATAATTACCCAAGCCTAAATACGTGCAATTTATCTCTTTATTTTGCTAATCCCTATCTTAATTTAATAGCTATAATTTGACCCAAATCGACATTGCCTATTTCTTAAAGTAGTGTACCCCTAGTCATTTGGAAACCTCCTCAATTTTGAAAGAAAAATCTTCTTCAAAAGGAGTAATGAAATTTATGAAAATATTGATAAAACGTGGCTTAAATTGGGTAAGGCCCTTCAATATTAAAAATGATAAATCCACTTCAAATTACTGAAATAGGTTGTGACCTTGTATTTTTTGGTGATACGATAATACTGAAACCAACCTTGAGGAGATTGTTGTCCATGTCATCTGAAAATTGATTGATGGATTCACATATAATTCATACTACAGTCAAGAATGAAATAGATGAGTTGAAAATTGGATAGATATCTAGTATAGATTCAGGATAGAGTTGGAAAGACCAGATGCACAAGACAATCCCACTTTAAAAGTTATATTGTAGAAGATTCCTGGATTTTTCAAATAGATTTGTGGCATCCAAAGGAGGAGAATGTGAATATGGAGTTACATATTTCATCCATAGAGGAAGATGTTGTCCCATATATTTATAAAAAGTAACATATGGAAGGAGGAAGATATATGAGAAACCTATGTACCAACAAAAGTTGTGTGGGACATAAGAAAGGACAATGAATATAAACATTGTAAAGGAAGAAAAAGAAATATGGTATCTTGAAATTGGTGATTTCTAGGATGATGGGACTATCTATAAAGTAGGCCTACTTTTTAAATAATTTGCATATTTTTTTGTGAACATCTATCATGATTTGAAAGGTATCCCAGAGAAATATGGTGAGATAATGATTTATTTGCAACCAAATTCCAAATTATCAAGACATAGGTCATATAAGATGAATTGGAAATATAAGGAAAAATGATCTTAGAACTTGTGCATATGGTCATGTGTAGACTTGTGTGCACCAACCCACAAATAGGGTGTGCAACATCCCTAGTCATTTCTTATTATCGACAATGGATGGGGTTGAGGGGAATATCCCCTATGAGAGTGTGAGGAAAATGACCCCACTCGATCATAAATCCTCTTCAACATTTGGAGCATTAAGTTCCATATACATGAAACATGTTCTCATTTGCATATGCATCTATTAGAAATTTGTGTGTAAATAACTACCTATGTTCACCCACCTCAATAGGCCCATGTGCATGACCTTTGAAATCATGTGTGCACTCTTACAATCAAGAATTTCAATAGTTATCCACACACACTCTTTGGAATTTTTGGTGTGTGCCTACAACAATCAAGGACACCAACGTCCCATGACTATTATAAAAGCCTAGTGACTTCTATAATTGAGTCTTGGCACATTTGTATAAATACTTGTATATGCATTGTCTTATATCTCTCAGGAACCTACCATACAAGAGTTCTCCTCAAAATATGGCACGCTAGATTACTCAATTTCTCAATCCTAGATTGTTTTATTATTATGTATTTCCCCATTCTAATCATTAATAGAAGAGTTTTCTTATGTTATACTTCTATCTCAACTATGAATGTGTATGTGACTTGATAACACAACTAGTATTTTTCATATTCATTGTTGTTTTTATAACTGTAAACTATATATGGTTTAGGGTTGTCCTATGCACATAGCATCCTAGATAATTGGATGTGGATCACAAATATTAAGGAGGAATTAAAGAGAGTGGTGGATGCAAGAGTCATATTAAAGAAAGTGAATGGGTGTCAACAATAAGGGTTGTAAAGAAGAAGAATGGGAAGCTTTGAATTTGTGTGGATTTTGAAAAGTTGAATCATGTGACTATCAGAGATATGTTCCCAGCTGATCTGTAAACTATCATGGATATTCCACTAGAACAATTTTTCACAACAGATCTTATAAAATTCTGAAATCTTAGACAATGCCAACTAAATTTCCTTAGATCCCCGATTAATTAATTACTAGCTTTGCTTGAATTTATGAAATAATTGAAATATGAAAATGAAATAAATGAGAAAGAGAACACACCACCCACACAAACATAAACACAAGATATATCCTGGGAAACATGGTATGGGAGAAAATTTAGCTAGAAGGTGAGGCCTATGCTCTACTCTCTTTTCTTCAATTATGGAAATGCAAATACAAAGAAAAAGGCACTCACTATAGAGTTTCCTTTGACACTGTGGCCTATATGGTTGCTAAAAAATATTTTCCTCCTCTGTTATTCTCTCAAAATACCACTCCTAAGTGCTCTCCTCAACTATGGAAAAAACACAATGCTAAATAATGGAACCCCTTCTCCTCCTATCGACTCAGTATTTAACATAGCCTGATAGTTTTCTAGGGTTAGGGTTTTGACTTCCTCAACCCTCAATTAGTGACAGGTTTGGACCTTCTAGCATCTTCTTGAAAATACACATGTGGCTAGCCCCAAACATTTGATTAATTGGGGTTGGTGTGGCATCCACTCGTACCATGGTAGTCAACAAGGTAGATCAACTTGCAGGAGGCATGACTTTCACATACGAGCTCTGATTGAGGTGATTTTCACACCGTTGGAAAGGTATCGATGTGTATATCAACATAAAGGGTGTGTGCACAAGTTATATATTTTGTGAACAAATAAATTCCATTTAATTCCTCAAAATAGCTCTGAAAGTTTCCAGACCCCAATTTTACAAAATGGGACTTGCCACTAAAATGGATCTGCTAGTTGATTCCTCCAATTTTTTCCACCCAGAAAGTACCAAGATAGATGAAAAATTATATAATGATCCAATATGAATCATGCCTCCCCATTTAGGGATTATTTTGGTTCCCAAAATATTTTACTAAATAATATGAAGGAAATTCTCATCTACCTTCTCCATGGAGTACCATTTTGTCTTTCCTAGAAGTTTCCCTTTCAACCCAATCTACAAAAGTTCATGTTTCCCATGTCTTGTAGTTTTGGACCCCTTCTACAAAATGGTATCTTATATCAACTCTACCTGAGATTCTTGTGCTAATTCCTCTATGGTAGGTAGGACCTACTCCACCCCCTGATCCAACATGGAAGGCTCATAGAGTTTCAAATTCTCCACATTCACTAGTGAGAAAATGCATATGTATGGGGGTACACTGAGTTCGTAAGTGTTATCTCCCACCTTTTCGAATACCTAAGAGGGATTATACCATGGATCCTTGATCTTCTTACCAGGACCATGTAGTATTTAATTTTTCATATATAACCAAACTTTGTCTCCCACTTTGAATGACTTATTGGTTTTGTGTTGATCATGTTTGACCTTATACTTTTCATGTGACTTGTTCAGTGTCTCCTATACTTGCAAATGGATTTGTCTAATATTTTCAACATTTTTTTGAACTTTCAACACTTCTCCTATGATTTCTTCCCTCGCTCCTCATTGATGTACATAAATAACATCCAAGAGAGAAGGTGGAAAATATCCAAAGCAAGTTTCAAAAGGGGACTTATTGGTAGAAGTATAGATTGCTCTGTTATAAGAGTGTTGAATGTAGATCATATTTTCATCCCAAATCTTTGAATGATTTTGATTGAAACCCCTCAAAAGTTGTACCAACATCTTGTTGAATACTTCTATATGTCCATATCTTTGTGGATGGAATGTTGTATATCTCTTCAAATTCATGTCCATATTCTCCCAAAGAATAGTCCAAGAGGCACTAAGAAATATGGTATCTGTGTTTAAGATGATGCTCCTTGGTATCCCAAAGTGCACCCATACTTTTTCAAAGAACATGTTTATTGCTTATTGTCCTATGATGGTATTTTTACAAGGAATAAGACTGCACATCTTGTTGAACCTATCAACTACCACAAGAAGATAGGAATGTCCCTTCCTGGATGTTGGAAAACCACCTACAAAATCCATGTAAATGCTTTCCCAAGGTCAAATGGGTACATGTAAAGGATGGTATATACCTTGCTTTATATTATTGGGATTGTGGGTACAACAAAGTATGCATCCTCCAATATATTGAGCTACATATTCTTACATTCTGGAACAATACACATACCTTTCCAAGTTAGAAACTATCTTCCCAACACCAAAATGTCGTTCAACCTTGGAGGTGTGAGCCTCCCTAATAAGCTACATTATTTCACCTTTAGAAACATAGAGCTTGTCTAGCATGTAGACTAATCCATTCTGGATATGATAGTCAGCCTTGTCATCACCTTATTCTACATGAATTTGGGCTTGTAGCTATTGAAAAACCTCTTTAAAGTCCTCATATTTTGTGTATGCCTCTTCGTAGGCATCATGGGTAAAAGGATAAATGTGCATCAAAGTTCCCAAATCTGTAATATTGGATGTGGGTGGCCTTGAAAGGATGTCCACCAACTTATTATTACTTCCCTTCTTATACTAGATGACAAGATGAATTGTTGCAAAAACCCAATCAACTTGTAATGCCTAGTTTTTTGTAGCTTACTCTGAGCTTGCAAATACTGTAGTGGTTAGTGATCAATGTGTATAATGGTTTCCTTTCCCATGAAATAGTGCTTCCACTTGTTAACAACATGAAAAATGACATATATTTCCTTATCATATGTAGGGTAGTTCAAAACTCCCCCATGAAACATCTTGGAATGATATCATATTGTCTTACCTCCTTGCATCAAATTGCTCCCATAACATACCCACTTGCATTTGTCCCCACTTCGAAGGGATTTTGCAAGTTAGGAAATTCAAGAATTGGTAATTGATTGATCTTTCAATTTAGCTCCTCAAAATATTTCTATTGATTCTTTCCCCACTAGAAACTCTTACCATTGGTTGTTATGGCGTGGAGTGGTGTAGCTACTACTGAAAAATATGCTATGAAATTCCTTAGGCATTGTGTTTCCCCAACAAAGCTCCTAACTTCAATGACATTAGTAGGAACTAGACATTTTATGATGGTCTCCATATTTGTGGGATCTATCTTAAGCTCCCCTCCATTGATCACATACCCCAAATAAACCAATGACTACTGATAAAACTCACACTTCATGAGGTTATCCAATAGTTGGTGCTTTTTCAGAGTCCCTAACACCTGCATGAGATGTGATATGTGCTCCTCCTGGGTAGATCTATAAACCAATATATCATCCAAATACACTATAACAAATGAATCTAAATATGGGTGCAATACGTCATTCATCAATATCATAAACGTAGTTGGTGCATTACATAAACCAAATGGCATGACAAACCATTCATACAAACCTTGTCTTGTCTTGAAGGTGGTATTCCAGGTGTATTCGTCTTTGAAACATACCTAGTGGTATCTCAACTTGAGATCCAACTTGGTGAAGTACTTGGCATGCTACAACTGGCTAACAAATCATTGATCCTAAGTAGAGGGTACTAATTATTGAGTGTAGTCTTTTTCAAAGATATATAGTCGATAAACATATGCCAAGTTATGTCCTTCTTGGGTAAGATGACAATAGGTGACCCATAAGGTGAGGTTCTTAGTCGAATAATTCCCTTCTCCAATAGCTACTACAATTGTTTATTCACTTCATTTGCTTCCAGAACAGATTGACTATACAACCCAATATTTGGTGATGGGGATTCATGCAACAACTGTATCTCATGCTCCACTTCCCTCTTAAGCAATATCCCTTTAGGATCCTGCAACATTCATCTATATGCGTGCAAAAAATCCTTCAATTTTTGTTTCCACCTTTTAGTACATCCCTCTAGGGATGCCTTTACTCTTACCAATTCATCACCTAGTTGATTCTCTCGTAAGAAAAGAAAAACATACTTCTTACTTGAACTAATAAACTCTTTGGCTTGGTTGGCAGTACTTACCCATGAGATATTTTATTTACCTTTATGTGCATTAATGATGAAAGACTTCCCATCCTTGATCAGGGAGTATTGGTTTTCTCTCCTCATGAAGATTGCATCCCTCATATCCATGTAGGTGCTTCCAAACATTACTCCACACACATAAAGGGGTACTACATATAACTCCACTTCATCAATAAAAAATGCACTTACAATTTTTTTTATCTTACACTATATCGTGACCTTGATATATGAATCCTTGCTTACCCACCCTAATGGATATGGGATAGGATGATAATGAGCCTCCAACCCAAGTTTTCTAAATAGATCGGTTGTTATGAGGTTGTCCTATGAACCATAATTGAATAGAGAATCTACCTTGGTCTTCTTGACCTAGATCTTGATATGAAAGAGTTTTTCATCTCCTTCTCTTCCTTGTGATGAAGGCTACTCATATTCACATCGTTCTACATTGAAGTGAAAACAATCCTCGCATCCACATCTAATTTTCTCTCTACCTAATTCCTTGAATCTATGTGTAGAAGGTTCTCCTCCTTGGAATCCTTCTTATGGTTCTTAGGGTTCAACTCTGGATGTAGTTTCCAACACTTTTCTTCAATGTGACCATCTATATTTCAATTGTTACAATGGTTGCTTGGATCCTTGCACTAATGTGGAGTGTTTTTCATATTCTTTCCTTTCCATTTAGACTTCATATTTTCCTCCTTGGAAGCATTTTGGTGCTCTTTATGTTTGTAACCACTTGGATGTCCTTTTATGTGGCCTATATTTTCCAGATATTTTTCTTTCACACATGCCTCATCAAATTTCTTGGGCTTGAAGACCATCACTTTCTTTCATAAATGACTATGTATACCCCCAAAATACTTGAGTAGTACATCTAGGTTATTGGGAGAGATACCCAAGATGATAACCATCTTCCTGAATTCAGTGGTGTACTTTTGCACACTCTACCCTTTCCTTTTCCTAAAGTGATGCCAATAGATCCATTGGTCATCTACATACCCAATAAGGTAGAATTGGGACTTAATGAGGGTATTGAAATACTCTCACTTATTTATTGGAGGATCACCCTCCATCCTAAGTGTTTCCATGTGAATTTCCCACCAGGTTAATGCATAGCCCTCTAATTTCAGTTGAGAAAACAAAATCTTCTACTCTTCTTCTATATGGTCGAGAATAAAATAGAACTCTAACTATAGCAACCAATGATTCAAATTTACTCCATCGGTCTCTCATTGGTATGGATTGATATCCACTTTTGCTTCCATTTTAAATACAGACTATGAAGGGGTAATGGAACTGGAACTTGGCTCCTCTTTATTGGGATCTTTCCTTAACTCCTTTTTTGGGCCTTCATCTCTTGGTTTCCCCTCTGATTCGATATTTTAGTTAGAGCCTCCAACATCCTCGAATGACCTAAGCTTGTTTGTTATAGCCTCTATGAGGAGGGATATATTGCGAGATATATCAACAACTTGCTCTTCTGACCTCACAAATATCTCTTCTGCTAAATCTCAAGGGTTTTTGTGAACAGATTCATCCGCCATGGCTAGGGTTCTAAGACTTTCTTCTTAAGCCAATTCCTAGATCCTACAACTTTCCACAAATACCCTAAAGAAAAATGTCCTGATACAAATATTATCTATAAACTATCGTGGATATTCCATTGGAGCAATTCATCACAATAGATCTTATAATATTATGAAATATTAGACTATGCAAACTAATTTTCCTTAGATATTAGATCAATTAATCACTAGCTTTGCTTGAATTTATGAAATGACTAAAATGTGAAAATGAAAGAAATGAGAAAGAGAACATGCATGAACACAAGGAATTTTATCGTTCTTGGATGGTGACTCAAAGTAAAATAAGGTCTCCATTAGAGAGAAAGATCAATTGCTTACTATGTTTATCACCAAATGGGATTCTTATTCATACACAAGGATGTTGTTTGGTATTATGGGTGCACTAGAATTTTATTCAAGGACGATTATGAACCTTTTCAAGGACTTCATCCATCATTCCTTAGAGTGTACCTAGTCAACTAGGCATTGTTCAAATATCTAAATCATCATTTATCATACCTGAGAGTAATGTTGAATGGTGGTAAGGAGAAATGTGTGTAATGAAATCTAAAGAAGTCAAAATTATTGTAGTCTTTGTGGTGGTGGTCATAGGTGAGGTGAAAGTTATCCAAGATCTTGATCCTCCTACAAATTCTTTAAAGGTAAAATATTTTCTTGGTCATATTGGATATTACAAGAAACTTATCAAAGGTTATATAGGTATAAAAAATCCCATGGATACACTTTTGAAGGGCACGGGGTGAAAACATGAAAATAGGTAACACTTTTGCTTGTTTTTTACGAAGAAAACTATAAAATTTTATGTTTTAACATCAACCCCTCTAAACTCATATTTTCTTTAATAATTTCACAATGAAAACAAAATTGTATATAATTTTCTAACCTCTATACTCATTTGAAAAAATATTTATTGACATATATTGTGATAAAGTTGATGTTCATTAACTATATATACTTTAAAATTTTAGGCAAGGATAATGAGTGACCTACTTGGCCATCTAGTTCTTTAGAGATGGCTATTCAATTTTGGGGAAAATATATATATTCTCGTGATCTGCACATATTGCACTAAATCTTGGACTATATTTTTTGATATTTTAGATTTAAGTATTATTTTTTATTATTTATTGAAGTAGAGTAAAACAAAAATTTTCATTGTATCAACACATTTTTTTGAGAACCAAATTTCTTTTTGATGTGATCATTAACAAGAAAAGTAAAAACGCTCTTTTGAAGAGGAAATTGTGAGGAAGTGTGCTAAATGATTTTGACAATATTGAATTTTCATTTCAGGGGATTTTGAGAATAGTAAAATTCTTAAGTGATAAAGTTTAGAAAAAATTATTAAAAATTATGAATGAAAATCGACAATTTGTATGCAATTACAAACTAGATTATAATATGAATACATTGGTAGTAGGTTCGAAAAAAGATATTCAAAAATTGCAAGGGTTCTCCCTTGTTAAAGTTGAAGGTTTCTAAAAACTACAACATAATTTGTGGTTCTAGTGGACCAAAAACTCTCAATCAAGAAAATGTTTCATCCAAGGGTTTATAAACTCTAGGACGGGAGTTTTATAAATACAATAATATTATTGGTTAGAAACTCACAAAACCTCATTCTAGAGTTTACAAAACTTTTGGCCTAGAGTTTTGTTAACTTTTTTTTATGACCTCAACATGTTTCCCTCACCACACCTCCAAAACATGTTACCCATTTTTGTATTTTCACCCCACACCATTTGAGTGGATAGTGGATTGTCAAGATACCTTTGAGGCTTGAAGGACAAGATTGTCCATGCATCTATCCTGAGATTCCTTGATTGGAATGTGTTTTTTCATGTCCATGTGGACACTTTATGGACTGCAATTTGGGGTTGTATTAGCACAAATAATGGACAAGAGAGTGGGCCATCAATTTATCTTGTTAGGAGGAAGATAGCACCTATAGAGATAAATTACAAAAAAATATAAAGGGAAGCACTAGGAATTATTATTGCATTTCATAAATTTTTTCATTAATTTCTTGTGAATATGTTCCATTTCTATGAGTACCATCCAGCATTGCAGTACATGTTCTTAATAAGTCTATGTAGGTGGCTTATGTGGTTCTAGGAGTATGACTTTGATATATTTTTAAATCCAGGAAAATACCATATAGGTCCATATCACTTGTCCTGCATGAACAGTGGTGACTAGGAAAAGGTGGTAGAAAGGGACTTTCCTTCACATGTATTTTTTTTATCTAGTGGTTTCCTACATATCTAGAGGATGTGCTCCATTTCTATAGAATATAAAGGCATTGAGTTGAATATCTACAATGTAGAAGAGAAGTTTCTTAATAAATCAACGAGATTTAATCTTGTCATAAGGGTTCTATATATCTTGGGATGGAAAGAATTTTCAGAAGATGTGTCCCACTAGCAAACATTGAGAATTTCATGATCAAAGCTTAATGTGGGGTTGTAGGAGGATATTTACATGTGACAAGGAAGTGCAAAATATGTTGTGTTGAGGGCTATGGAAATTGATGATTTTCAACGATTGCTTCAATTTTGTGAGAAAATGTGAACAATATTAGAAATTAGTTTGCAAGATGTAGGTAGGCGAATTTTTTGCATTGATTCCTATTGTAAATTGGAGCAACGTTGTCCTTTTCAAGGAAATACGAGTATGATAGATCATGAATAAAAAGGTTATATATTGAGGTAATATCATTTCTCACACAATATGGATGGAATGATATTCATCATGACCCATTTCCTAAGAATAAAATCCCTAAAATCTAAAAATTGTAACCCTATAAGTTGATGTGCTAAAAGGAAAGTAGGCCCCAAGGAGCCCAGTGGGAATGTCAACTTCTTTAATCCATAACTTTTACATACTAACTCAATTTTTGGCATTCATTGTAATGTTAAAATTATTATTTTGAGCTCTCGGAAAATCACCAAAATCACACATGGGAAGAGCACCAAAAATGTATCAAAAGTCCAACTCCTACAAATATGTTACAAAAATGGAAAGGCTTAGGACTATTTCATGTGAATAGCATATCTAAATAACCACATGGATCTATTATGAATATAATTATCCAATTGTTAGCGTACACACTTCCATCCATGCCTCAATGGGTTTCCCACCGTCAAATTATACAAATCATTTCTCAAATCGCAAATGGCACAAATAAATCCTTAAAAAAATTGAGAACCAATGCCTTCTTTATTTTTGTTTTTCTAGGGGATCATTGAGTGTTATGGGAACAACTGAAAACTAAGGGAAGAGATAAATAAGTATAGGAGTTTTGTTATTAAAAATTCCTTCTAATTCTATTTGTAAGAGAAATAAAATATCAACCAACCAAGTCTGCGAGATCTAGCAACAGGGTTTTTGGAAAGCATCCAGAGATTCCTTACTAAAAGTTATGTTGTCCAATCAATAATTGTTACATGTCAGAACCTTTATTGGTTAAGAATTTTGACACTCAAAAAAGTAGGTGCTCGTCCCCTAGCCTCCTTCTCCTTTCTGTATTGACAAATTTCATCTTGTGAAGGAAGTAGTGTTTACATATAAGGATCGACAAGGTGCATGTAAACCATTAAACAATTTCTAGATTGGAAATGGAAGCATTCAATTTGGGTGAAAGGCATCAAGGCCACTCCATATTGTGCTTAGCATCCAATAAAAGGAGATCAATAACAAGTATTCAAACCTCTAACAATATTACATTAGCACAACATCAAGCCATTTGGACTCTCCTACAAATTGCATCATGACACATGGAAACAAACAAATATGACTACTAAATTTCATAGTTATAGGAAAGTGAAAGAATTAATATGGATGAGAAATCTATTTGAAATCAAATGAGACAAGTGTTGTTACTATGGGAACAATTTCACAAAATGCTTCCAAAAGAAGTGGTGGGTTTTCTAATGAAGCTAAAATGGCTGAGATGATTAAAATGAAAGGGGACATCTAGAAAAGTTTGCAAGAGTGGGTGATTGGTTGAGAGGTAGGAAAAGCTCATTTACAAGGATATTCATTTTTTGCAAATCAAAGAGAGAGCTAAGAGAAGGATCATCCTAAACATGGAAAACCTAACATAGGATTCATCGCTCTACTACAACTCATTTTGGTTAGTTTTATGATTCTTCTTATGATCATAGCCATCTTTTGTACTATGTATGGTTGGATGTCAAAACTATCTTAATAAATTCTGAAAGATGGGGGCATATCAAATGTGATTATATACCCTAATAACATTTTCTTGTATTACTAGTTTGGAAATATTATGAAATCATCAAAATATTATGGTAACCCCATACTCTAACCTAATTTTCACCGTTGGCGCTAATAAAATGAATAATCCTTCATGATTATATGTTTCTTCTTTTGGTTGTTCTTAGTGTGATATATTTTTACTACTAGGTTCATTCTTTATAATGCCTAGTACATTTTGTTTTCTAGATCTACAAATGAATGAGAATATGTCCCTCTCAATAATTAGTAGCTACAAATGAAAGAGACTATGAAGTTATACCCTCTCAAGAATAAGCTACAAATGAAAGAGACTATGCAGTTATACCCTCTCAAGAATTAGCTACAAATGAAAGAGACTGTGAAGTTATACCCTCTCAAGAATTAGCTACAAATGAAAGAGACTATGCAGTTATACCCTCTCAAGAATTAGCTACAAATGAAAGAGACTATGTAGTTATACCCTCTCAAGAATTAGCTACAAATGAAAGAGACTGTGAAGTTATACCCTCTCAAGAATTAGCTACATATGAAAGAGACTATGCAGTTATACCCTCTCAAGAATCAGTATAACTACCCTCTCAAGAATTAAGTAGATATTATGTTTTATCACAATTATTTTGCATCTACATTATTAAATATTTCATTTAACAGAGTATAGGATAAAGGTGCCCAATGTGATGGGATTATGTGTGATTTACATTGAATTATCTTAACATATTCTCCTCTACTCTCTTAAAAATATTAAAATTTGTACTACAACAACATTGAACTAAAAGATATATCTTAAGATATTAAGAGTTAACACCCTATTTTAAGGCATGGAGTGGAATGGTTTATACCTATAGTGGATGCCCCTAAACCTTGTTCCCCTCACAAAAAACATTTTGGAGGAAAAATAGACCCATATTTCTTATGTATTCATCTTTGTACTAAGTATTCTATCAAATTGGTATATATATTATGGCTTAGAGAATGCAAATAAAGTAGATCATTGTGGTGACCAACTTATTTACAAAGTGGGCAAAGGTGAGAGTTGTCCATAAGAAAATTACTGTTGTGACTTGAAAATTTTTATTTGAGACCATGTTTTCAAGCTTGGATCTCTAATCCATATCACATGAAATATGGGAACACCTTTTATAGCAAATTTAATTAATAATTTGGAAAATATATTTAATTTTATGCATCATAAGTTCAATCGTACTATCCAAGAGTGAATGGACAAGTAGAGAGCATAAATAAGGTATCAGTAGTAACCTTGATGAGTATTTGTGACCTAAAGAGAGGGCACTAGGAAGAAAATAATTCATGTTGTCATGTGTGATTATGAGATAACATATAGAAGCATGCTACAAAACACACTCCATTATGATGTTGGAATTTGGAAATGAATCCATCATGCATATTGGGGAAATATTTGAGGATTGCAATAGATTAGAGAAGTTAGAGGTAAGAATCAATGAAGAACATCTTGGAGGATCCTAAGATACTAGAGGAGGATATGGTATACTTTGAGTTTTGGTATGTGACTGCAAAAAACAAAATAAAGATGCATGATGAGAGAATACTTAAGGGCCACACTTTTCTGGAGGGATGGCTCATATTTCTATATAACAATAAAAAAAAAGGACAAGGTTGAGAATTTGAATTAAAAATGACTTGGACCATATAATATTAAGATGATAAGGGGTCATCCAATATTAAAACATTAGATGGGTTTTCATACCACAACTTGTTAATTGTCTCGTAATTGAGTTCATTCCATGCATAATATGATGGTAGCTTGGGTGGAGAAGCCCACAATTAAAAAAAGGTAGGAGAAAAAATCCAATGGGTTTTCATAGAGGAACCTACCTCATTTGTAACTAAAGAAGACTCACTAAAAGTATAATAGGGTTCATATGGTAGCAAGGTGCCACCTAGTGTGCAAGAATTGCAATTTTTTTGAACTACAATGTTAAGGCAAAGCTCATTTTGTAAGAGGCATCATCTTATAGGTTTGGGATTGGACATCAAACAAGATCAAGTATAGATGGAAAAGAACCAAAGGACATAAAAGGAGGGTCATCATCAAACACATAAGTGCACATCAATAAAAGAATCCATGGGTAGATGTTTGTGAGGAAACAATTGTGGAGGGATAGTGAGAAGTTGCACTAGGACTGTCCTTGGAAACAACCCATGAGATAGAAGGAAAAATATCCAATGTGGACAAGTGGATAGGAATGAACCAAAAGGGGATAAGACACTTGGAATTTTTCAAGGATAGGGTGGTCCTATGGATTTTTGAGTGAAATACTTCTAATGGACTCGATTAAGGAAAGAGTAAGTGAAGAGAAGACATGAGACATTCAAGTGGATAGGACGGTACCCAAAGGGACTCTGATTCTTGGACAGTGACTAGGGGATGGATAGAAGACTTAAGAAAGTTTTCATATGAGGATAGGAAATTGAGATTTGAAGACCTACAAGGATGTATATCTAGTGGGAATTTCATTGAGGACCATTTGAAGGACTCTGAGGAGGGATGGAACTAGGAGAGAATACAATGGGATAAAGAGTAGTTGGACATGATGCATTTAAGTAGAAGACTTGGCACATTGAAAGAACTTGGAGTGGACTAGTTGCAATTATATATTAAGGACATTCTTAATATCTTAATGAGGCTATTGCGTGCTTTGGGGTGGTTTTTTTTCACTTTGGGGTGGAATGAATGTTGAATGGGACTTCTACATAGTGATCAAGTTTGACTTGTTCTTTGATGTGTACTATTGATCTATAATGTAAGATGGCCCTTTTGAGTGGTCTAAAGGATAAAGAGATTATGTAATTATTTATGTGGCTTAGTGGGACATTGATTGTAGATTCAACCTTTATGGTCGCACTAGCATTTGTGACTAGTGATCATGTGAGTTCTATTTATAGGTGTGTTGTTGAGTGAGAAAGGGTTCCAAAAATTGTTTTGTCCATGAGTACATCTTGTGTTGGTCACTAGTTTGTGGGATGCTAGAGTGAGATAGGGTCAACATAAAACAATGAACATGATTGATACATAGGACATGTCATTGATTGGAAACATTAGTCACATGGTCAAGCATTGTAATTGATAGTTTTTTTTAATGAGGATTTTATATTTACAGTGGATTTTTATCCCAATTCTTGGGTTTCGTACTATAAACTTGTCTTTCTTGTGTGTTAGATGTGTGCTTTGTTTATGGTTTTTATATGTTATGGTACTTCTTATGGTATGCACTAGACAAATGTGTAAGCTTAAATTAATGGTCATATACATGGTAAGTGTAAGATAGTGTTGGTGAGTTAAGTTGTGATAGAGTGTAACATCCCTGCTATAATCCCCAATTTAATTAATGATTAATGTAGATATAATGTATGGCCATGAACAAGTTATGTAATATGAAAATTGTATTTTTTTATTTTAATAAATAAAATGTGATGTAAGTTGTTGGGGGATATGGATAGGGATGGAGGATAAATTAATCCACAAGAGGGGGGAATGTCTAAGAGTGTCTAAGAGGGGTCCAAGGGGGAATTAGGTCCCTGTATATTAATTCAAACCACTTCCTAAAATAACTATTGGTATATGAACCTTCTAATTTCTAATTGAGTGTTCCCAAAGACAATCATTGAATACATGTAAGAGGGTGGGTGTGAGGAGTCACAATCCCATAGTTATTGAAAGCATGGGACTAAGTACAATTAGTTTGGGGAAGAGTGTAATTCAGTGAAGCAATCCAAAGAGAGGAAAATTTGTATGGGAAGTTACAACAGATTTTGGACAGTCATTTTTTACACGAACAACAAGCAGAGAAAGTGGAAGAAGAGATTTGGAGCTGGACCAAGCATGGAGGGAGAATTATGGAGCGTTTTTGGAGAAGAAGACTGAAGATACAAGTTTTCAGGCCTGAAGAGTGAAATCTTGTGTGATTTTCATTGTAACTGCAAGTGATTGGTGCTCTTTCCAGTAGTTTTCCTAGTAGTGAGCTCCCCTGAGTTTCCCAGTAGTGATATTATTGGTTACATATGCCAGAGAGACCTTGATAAATGAATGGGATGCATGATGAAATGAGAGTAGTGAAGAGGTACATTCCTTGGGTTGGGTAGGTCAAGATGAAGAGAGATGAAAGAAACTCGGGATAGTTATAGGAGAATAACATTGGATTGTGGGATACTGAGTTGTGAGTGGATTGTGAGAGGCACCCTTCTCTTGTGGATTCATATCCCTCACTCGAGGGTGACTTTTTGTTGATATTTGGAAAGGAAAGTCTATGGTTGAGTGGAACATCCATCCCAAGAATCCAGTTGCATGACTAATTTAAAAGATAAGTGTTTTGTCGTGTTTTTGTGTTGCATTATGAGTATAATTGTGGTGTATTAACTATGTGTTTGAGAACGATTTATATGTTGTTGTAATTGATTTATTAGCTGCATTTTATGTTCATTTTAGAATGTTGTAAATGCATTTAATAAATTATATAAGATGATAGTTAAATTTGTTTGTAATTCATAGTTGGTAAGCTACAAGAATTAGTTAGCAAAAATTCTTAATTCATGTGTATTTCTGCACATAATGGACCCCGGTTAAGCTAGGGGACATTACATTATGGTATCATAGATTCTAGTTCCAACATCGGGATTGTATGGGCCAATATTAGTGTGAATTTGGGTAAGATGTTTTGTCATGGATTTTGATTTGTGATAAATTTTGGGAAAAATCTTGAAAATTGAGCGAAATCCCCAAATTTGTGAGCAAATTCGAGTTTTAAATGCCTCAAAATTGTTGAAGAGATGATTCAAGGCATCAATCTACAAAGTTACATAGTTAAAATTCGACTTGGAAGGTTTAAATTCATGTTTTGATGGCCGCTAAAGAATTGGTAGAAGTTTGATGGATTGATGGCCAATATCATGCCTGATTTCAAAATCAACGACCCAAAATCATTGTAGACATATTTAAAAACTTATAATATTTTTCGAAGTTTGGAAAGGGCTAGCATATCAACGGTCTAGATTCATTTTCAGTTATTTGGGAGTTGGAGTAGATCAATGGTCAAGATCATTCAGAGTGGAATATCGATGGCCCATATTCATCTGGGATTTAGTCAAAAATTTCTAAGTTTTGGATCGCCAAAAGAATTTTTCGATGGCCAATGGTCACATCGGAGAGATTTGTGAAGAGTTTTATTTTTCCAAAAGATAACTCCAAGGGTCGACGGTTGATGATCGGATCAACCAAATGGATGAAGTGGTTAGTTCGGAAACAAAAATCGCCAACCTCCAATGGTCGAGTCATCCATTTTAACAAGGTGTTTTCCTGACAAGAGGAATATTTGATCATCGATGATCGATGATTGATGATCGGTTCAGTCAATTTAGCAAGGTGTTTTTTCATCCAAACAAAGTTTTTGATCATTGATCAAAAGGAAAGAGGAGGATGATGTTTCATTCCACATGAAAATCCATGTTTCATGCCACATCATCCAAGTTGACACCTCACGATGACATGTCATGCCATGTCAACATCCATGTGTTAGGCCACATCAATAGTTTCTACGTTAGCCAAGAAATGGTCGATGGCCAATGATCGAGGTAGTCAGATTGGTGAAGTGTTTTTGTATGCCAATGGGAAGGGATGGTGGTCAATGGTCAGGTCATATGGTTTAGCAATGTGTTTCAATTCAGTTTTCAAAGGAAAGGGTCAATAGTTTATGGTTAGGTTGAATGTTTTGGAAAAGTGTTGCATGTGTCCAAAGAAAAATGTCAATCGTCGATCAGTGATATAGTTCAGATCAACGGTCCAGATTGCTTCAAGACGATTATCGGTGGAGGAGATTCATCCACGGGCCTGGGGAAGGTTTAGCGGTTTGACAGTTGATTTTTCTCCTAATTTTGAGATCGATGACTCAAATTAACAGGATGTTATAACAGTAAAACAATGAATTTTTTCTATGAAATTTTCAGTTTTTGAAGGTCTTAAATTTGTGAGGCAATTTTGAGGGCCTAATCGACATCTTTAGGTAGCCAAAATACAAAGAAATATGTGTAACAAAGGTACATAAAGTCTCTACCTATTAAAATTAAAGATCTTTGTGAGAGATTTCCAATGAGCTATTCTGGGTGCAAAACAAATCTTGTATGAGAAAGTTACAACTAAAATTGTACAAGGAAAATTTTTAGTACCAATTTGCTTCCATAGGGCATAACTTCTTGCTCCAAAGTCAGTTTGGGGCACATGAGTAGTCTATGGAAAGATAATATACCATAGAATATATTCATGGATCCATATTTGGAATATGGGTACATAAAAATGTACAGGAAGATAAAAAATACACTTGTATCATACAACTCTAAAATGGGAAAAATAGTCAAACTTTTGAAGACCATAACTTTTTGCTTGGAGCTCAGAATTGAGAAAATGAATAGTTGATGGAAAGGTATTGAGGAGGAGAATCCATTTATAAAACTAGAAAATTTATCTGGTTTGTTTACGTTACATTCAACGTAAAATAAGATGACTGGTGGAATTAAAGAGCGAAAACTTTTATGCATTATTTTCCATAATTGTGTATGTATATATTTTTGTCTGATGGGAATTTATTTGCATGCACATTTGTTTCAAAACTTACAGGTATACGAAGGAATTTTTTTTCCTATATGAGAACCAAGAGCATAGAGGATTCCCAAGCTTCCTATAGTCATGAAGAGAAATTCATAGGGCTACATGTTAGCATGGGAAATGTTGAGACAGAGTCTAATGGAAGAAGAGGTGGGAAGGAGCCTGTAACTATGAGAACTTTGCATAGAGATGTGTAGATCTATAGGGAAGACAATGAAAGGATTATAAAAGGTCAGGAGGATATATTCCAGAGACTGAACATGATGCGGAGGTAATTTAATAAAGACTATGGCACCAAACAAGCAACTAGTGCTAGACATGTGACAGCATCCAAAACCCATAGAGAATGGTATGAACATGGGAATGAAAGGTAGTCAAGAAGCATGAGAAGGAACCATCATTCCCCAAAGAAATTCGCTAGGGGATCTCATGAAATTTCAGGTCTAGGGAGCATCCCAAGTGTGTCCCTTCTCATGAGATAGAGGAGAATGCTTGAGGGAGACATCTTACAAGGTGAACTCAGGAAAATCAAGCCACCAAATTTCAATGGTGAGCATAGGAAGGGATAAGAGTTCAAGTCCTAGATGTTGGAAATAAAGAATTGTTTCCAGTTGCATGACTATCCCTCAAAGGTAGAAACAATAATTGCAACCTACCACTTGCAAGGAAAGACAACTATGTGGTGGGATCAACTTAAGCAAGCCAAGCATCTTGATGAGAAGAATGTCTCATCGAGGAAGTTAAAAATATATTTCCAAGAGAAATATTTTTCCGATAATTACTGTGAAATTAATATGAAAGAGTTCTTTGAAATCAAGTTGGGAAGCATGACAATGGATGAATATGAGAAGAGGTTATTTTAATTGCTTAAGTATATGGAGTTCTTAAAAGATGAGAAAGTCGAAATATAAAGGTTTCTTAGTGGGTTACCCTCCTTCTACAGTGAAAAGATACAGTATGATAACCCCAGGACTTTGGAGGAAGACATAAGGAGAGAAAATAATATTTATGAGCAGAGAAGAGGGAGGTCGGTCTTCTAAAATATTTGGAATGACAAGATGAAGGGAAAGAAGGATCAAAGGCAGAAAGGTTTTAAGCTACCATTTTTTAGAAATAATTCCCAAGCAAATCAGAAAGGTCAGTCAACCCAAAATGACCACAAGACAACAGATTCATTTGGGAAAAGGCCAAGGTAGGCATGTACAATGTTGGGGATGTGAAGGGAAACACTTTTATAGAGACTACCCTCACAAAGGATAAAGAATGAGGATTGTCCACGATATTCATGAGACTGAAATAGTTGAAGACATGGGAGGAAGCATGCCAAGGATTTATGTAGCCTTGGACAAAAAGCAAGAAGAATGGCAATCCCTCATGATTGAAGTGAAAGATAATATTGATAACCATCCCATAGCAATTTTAATTGATTATGGAGCTATTCATAGTTACATAAACTCTAATATTGTTGAAATGTTTCACTTGAAAAGAAGTAAGCATAAGAAATATTGGTTAGTTTAGTTAGCCACAGGGGCCAAGAGAAATGTCAATAAGTTGGTTAAATGTTGTAGAATAGACATGAATGGACTCAACACAAAGGTATATGTGAACATCATACCATTGGGTTCATATGACTATCTAATTGGCATGGATCAGTTGGAAAAACACCATGTTGTCCTAAATTGTTACAACAAGACAATATCTTGTCTTGATGAGGGAGGGAATCAAGGCAGATTCAAGTCATTCCAAGATCTATAGTTGTTAGGGAAATTTCATTCATACAATTGAAAAAGAGTTTCAAGAACGGATGTCAAATTTTTGCAGCCCATATGGAAGAGGAATCCAGAGATAAAATTCCAAGTGTGTTGATGGATTTTGAATATGTTTGTGGGGAAATTTTAGGATTGCCACCAAAGAGAGACATTGATTTATCTATTGATTTTGTGTCAAGAGTTTCCCCAGTGTCCAAGACACTTGAACGAATGGGCACACCATAGTTAAAGGAGTTGTAGATGCATCTTGAAGAGTTGTTAAAGAAGAGATATATACACCCAAGTGTATCACCTTGAGGAGCCCAAGTGTTGTTTTTAAAGAAGAAATATGGAACCTTAAGGATGTGTATTGATTTCATACATCTAAATAAGGTCACCGTCAATAAAAAAATATCATTTGTCAATGATTGATGATTTATTTGACGAACTAAAAGGTGCAAGAATATTTTCTAAGATTGAGGTCAGGTTATCATCAAGTGAGGAAAAAGGAAGAATATATCAGGGAGACAATGTTCGGGACGAGATATGGGAATTATCCATTCATGGTAGTTACATTTGGACTATCAAATGCCCCGGTTGTTTTCATGTTCCTGATGAATGGAGTGTCCAGGAAGTACTTGGACAATTTTGTAAGTATTTTCTTAGATGTTATTCTCATCTTCTCTAAGTCTGAGGAGGAGCATGAGCAACATTTAAGAATGGTGATAAAAGTTTTAAGGGATCATAAATTATATGCCAAGTTAAGTAAGTGTAGCTTTTATCAAAATAAGATTCACTACTTGAGGCATATTATTTAAGTAGATAGGATAGCAGTTGATCCTGAGAAGATAGAGGCCATTAGAGGATGGCCAACGCCAAAAAATGTCACATAAGTCAAATATTTCATTGGTCTTATGGGTTATTACAATATATTCATAAAGGGGTTTTCAAAGACTTCAAACCCAATCACTTCCTTGCAAAATAAAGGAGTGAAATTTGATGGGACTCCAAAATGTGAAGAAAATTTCCAACAGTTGAAAGATATTTTGACAAGTACACCAATCTTATAGATTGTTGATCCCAATGAATATTTTGTAGTGTGCATTGATGCATGCAAGGAAGGGCTCAGTGGAGTTCTCAAAAAAAAATATCATGTGGTATGCTATGAGTCTCGGAAATTAAAAGAGCATGAGAGGAATTATGCTACACATGACTTGGAATTAGCAACAATTGTACATGCATTAAAAAAGTGGAGACATTACCTCATTGAGAGGATATTTGAGCTAATGAAAAACCATTGTGGTATGAAACATTTGTTTATAAAATCAACATTAAATGCCAGACAAATTAGATGGCTGGAATTTATGAGTGACTATGACTTTGAAATTAATCATATAAAAGGAAAAGAAAATCAAGTTCTTGATGCACTTAGTAGAAGAGCTCATGAAATGCATATTTCAGCCATCAACATGTTCAACACAGACTTATAGGACAAAATTTTAGAGGTTGCAAATTCATATCAAAAATATTTAAGAATAAAAGAAACACTATACAAGGCAATTTACAACAAAACTTTAATTATTATGAGCTAAAATAGGATGGAATACTCACGTATAAAGGAAAAATATATGTGTCAAATTACAGGGAGCTAAAAAATACAGTGTTGAGAGAGATGCACAATGTGTCATATGTTGGGCACCCTGGTTATTAGAAAACAATTGCAGTTTAAAAAAGCCAATACCTTTGGCCAAGAATGAAGAAAGAAGTGGCTAATTACATAGCTAGTTGTCTAGAATGCCAAAAGGTGAAAACAAAGCATAGACATCTAGCTGGGCTACTACACCCATTTCCCATTCTTGAGTGGAAATGGGAAGCGGTTGCAATTGATTTTATTACAAAGTTTCCTATAACAATGAAGCAACATGATTCCATCATAGTGGCGGTGGAAAAATTAACAAAGGTTGCACATTTTATTTTTGTGAAGACTACACAAAAGGTAGCAAACATTGCATAGATTTGCAGGAAGGGAGTTTCCAGGCTACATGGGGTGCCTGAGGAAATTGTTCAAGACAAGGATCCAATAATTACCTCTAATTTTTGGAAACGTTTATTCAAAGGCTTTGGAACAAATTTAAATCCTAGTACAACATATCACCCAAAATCAAATGGGAAAATAGAGAGGAATAACAAAATAATTGAGGACATGCTCATAATGTATGTGATTGACCAGACATGAAAGTGGGAAGCTTACATCCACTTAGTAGATTTTACTTACAATAATGGGCATCAAGCCTCATTAAAAATGAGCCCATTCGAAGTATTGTATGACAGGAAGTGTAACACAACAGTCAGTTGGGATAACCCGACAGACAAAGTTGTTATTGGGCTAGATTTGTTAAAGGAAATGGAATAGAAGATGAAAAAAAATAGGTAGAATTTAAATGTTTCCCAAGACATGCAGAAATTTTATATAGACAAGAAAAAAGCTTTTAGATATTTTAAAGTGGGTGAATATGTTTTTCTAAAAGTAAAAGCGAAAAGAAGTTTGATAATATTGGGTTGTTTCCCAAAGTTGGCAACATGATATTATGGACCTTTTGAAATTTTAGATAAGATATGGCTATTTGCATACATGTTAGGATTTCCTGAATCCATGAGAGTGCATAATTTATTTCATGTGTCATTATTAAATAAATATTCTCCTTACTCTAACCACATAATTGATTGAACTATGATCCAGGTGGAGCACAAAGGGGATTTCTAGATGGAACCAATGTGCATCCTGGATCGAAAATTAAAAGTTCTCAGGAACAAATCCATAGGGTTGGTAAAGGTTCGATGGACCTACTATGGTCATGAATATGCTACATGGGAGCTTGAAGAAAACATGCAGGAGGAATATACGCAATTTTTTTACAATTTTGAATGAAACAGAAAATAAGGATGCAAGACTCCATTTTGAGCAACTAGAGTTCTGAAACCACATCTCAGAGTCCTAGACAACCTGCACTGGGGACCTTGATAAAAGAATGGTACAAATTGATGGAATGAGATCAATGAAGGTGGTACATTCCTTGGGTCAGTAGGTTGAGAGGAATATGATATTTTGGTTGGAACTATTGTTGGAGTTGTAAAATTGCATAATTTATTTCTAAGTATTGTGATGGAAATTTATATATATGCATGTATATTGGCATAGTGTGCATTGAGGATGGCGTAAAATTGTAGGGGAGGGGGGATGTAATACCCCTTCTATAATCCCCAATATAATTAATTCTTAATGTAGATAATGTATGGCCATGGCCAAGCAATGTAATATGCAAATTGTATTTTATGGTTTTAATAAATAAAATTTGATGGCAGTTGTTAGGGGATATGGATAGAGATGGGGGACAAATTAATCCACAAGAGAGGGGAATGTCTAGGAGTGTCTAAGAGGGGTCCAAGGGGGAATTACCCATGTCTGTTAATAAAACCCACTTCCTAAAATCACCATTGGTATATGAACCTTCTAATTTATTATTGAGTGTTCCCAAAACCAATCATTGAATACATGTAAAAGAGGGTGGATGTGAGGAGTCACATACCATAGATATTGGAATCATGGGAATGAGTACAATTAGTTTGGGGAAGAGTGTAATTCAAGCAATCAAGCCAAAGAGAAGAAAATTTGTATGGGCAATTACACAAATTTTTGGACATTCAATTTTTACATGAAAAACAAGCAGAGAACAAACAAGAAGATATTTTGTGCTAGAGAAACCATGGAGGTGAATTTTAGAGCGTTTTTGGAGTAGAATACTGAAGAGCCAAGTTTTCATGCCTAAAGAGTGAAATATTGTGTGAGTTTCACTATAACAACAAGTGATTGCTTTTTTTTTTCCTAATAGTTTTCTTAGCAGTGAGCTCCCTTGAGTTTCCCAGTAGTGAGATTCTTGGTTACATGTGCTAGAGAGACCCTAATAAATGAATGGGATGCCTGATGGACTGGGAGAAATGAATGGGTACATTCCTTGGGTTGGTAAGGTCAAGAGGAATATAGCTGAAGGAAATTCAAGATAGTTGTAGAATAATACCAGTGGCTCATGGGATATTGAGTTGTGAGTGGACTATGAGAGGCACCCTTCTCTTGTGGATTCCTAGCCCAGATCAAGGGTGACTTGTTGCTAATATTTAGAAAAACAAGTCTATGGTTGGGTGGAATGTCTATCCCAAGCAACTGGTATCACAATTGATTTAAAAGACAAGTGTTTTATATTGTTTTTGTGTTGCATTGTTGCTTTCATGGAAAATCCCCTATACTATTCGACTTACTGCGGTGAATCGATAATCGTAAAGATAGAAAACTCCAAAGATAACACACAACAAATATTTTATAATCGATTCAATTGAAATAACTAACTATCATGAGGAGAAGAAAAATAAACTCATTGACAGTCCTACGTTCGATGTTGTTCATGAATTCCATAATCTTCTTGCTCTTTCTGATAGCTTCCTCTGCAACATGTCCTATTGAGGCATTGCTCCATTGAAAACACTTTGGGTCTCTCCACCCAATATCTTGCTATAAATTTTGGTCTCGACCTTTGATTAGTTGTCAAACTCAAGGAGGCTATAAGGAAAACTCGTATTCATATAGAAAGGTTCTCAAATAACATTGGAAACAAAGGTTTCAAGGTCAAGAACCAGCATAAAATGGGAGGTATATGGACTTACAGACATGGTGAGGATATCTAGTTTCTAGTTTGCTTCAATATGCATTGAATCATTATTCTTATCCTTGGACCAAATGCTCTATTTAAGCCATATCTAGTTGGTTAGAGATGGTTGTGTATGTGTAAAAGGAATTAGGAAACTAACCAAACCCATAACTCAACTTTTTATTAGGAAAAAATATTTTTTTTTAAGCATTTATTAACATGTACGCGACTCTCCTTGGAGAAACCCACATATATGCATGTTGCATAAATGTCAGGGCCCAAGGTGTGTACAAGTTCCAAAAAAAGTGTTTTTTAGAAGATCTCGAGGAGGTATGGGAAAAAGGTGTTTGCAAGTAGGACATGGACTAGGCCAATAAGATCATCAATGCTTCAATTGTGGCAATCGATGTTATAACAGATGCCCCCTGATGTGTGAGGTCAAAAGAGAAATTGATGGTTGAAATACATTATGAGTCTTCAAATAGCAGTAAGCCAGGGTGAAGGTCACCAGAATCCAATCTAATAAAAACAACCAACCACAAAAACAAGTCAAAATACTCCATTTTCCTTGATCAACTTTGGGTTGCATAACCACACATTTGGGGCTTTCTGTAGACTTCATCAAATTCACCCATCACATATGTTGACATCAACCACTCTTTTTGACATCAATGACAACTAACTCACCATCAATATCAATCACAACTCTGGGGTATCTCGAACGATCCAAGGTTTGACATCAATGGAAAACAATTGTCCAACAATCTCCTCCTTTGGCATTGATGGCAACACTCATACTCCAATACTTGTGATCCCCGTGTGACCATTTCTCCTGATCAATGTTTCTTTATATCCCCTTTGACATCAATGGAAAAGGGTATATCTACTTGGGGTTGCTCCCCCTATCTTCATGTGGTTGTTCTTTATCTTCACATGTTTATATCCTCATGTTTCTTTCCAAGTTCCACTTTTATTTTGATATCAATAACAAAGAGTGACTCCCCCTAAAAGTATACCTTTTCTAAGAAATCCTTCTCAGAATTCATGTGCTTGACTCTTTCTCTTCTGATCTTTCTCTTTCTCTCCCTTTGACATCATGGGAAAAAAGTATAACTCCCCATGTTGGTATGTCTCCCCCTATCTACATGATTCTAATATTTTTTTCCTGATCTCTTTATCTGGTGATTTCTCTTCCCTTGACTTCTCTACAAGATGTATAACAATATGGGACTTCATGTGTATGTTTCCTTTCCTCTCTTCCAGTGTTTCTTATTTTCCATTGGTGCTTCCTCTTGTAACTCTATGACATATATAAAAAGAATTTAAAATTTCTTGACTTCAAATCTTCATGGTCTGTCAAGTTCATTGTTAGACATTAATGACCATAATGTTGTCCTTCTGATGATATATCTTATGCTGAAGATTTCTCTTTCCCTATTCTACCATGCCTTTCACTGCTTGTCTTCGTGTGACCAGCTGATTCCATTTATCCAATGATTCCACTTATTCCAATTGTAAATATGCTCTGTCATATATTTGTATAGATATGCCAATGATCTCATAAATCCATATATGCCCATATGTCATAAGATTTTCATAACTTTGCTAGTCAATTGTCCACAATGTTGATCCATCTGTCACTGTACTATCTTGAAGAATTCTTTTTTGTAACTGATCATGACATATTCCTATTTCTCAAACTGTATCAAATATGTCCACTAATCTGTAATATATCCTTCAACTTGTAAGAATATATCCCTTTCTGGAAAGTGTGGCAATCATATTCCTTCGATATCTGCATGGGAAAACTTTTTCTCAATTGATCAATCTGTCATTATGTACTTTTGTTATTTGATTGCTCTGAATCTATCTCTACAAACACTTCAAATTGCTCAAAGTATGGTTCTATAATCTGTAGTGGCTACTTCATAGACTCCCCCTCTTCAAAATTATTATTGATGGGGGTCTCCAAGATGGATGGCTCAGAACAATGGAGGAATCTACCCTAATGTGAAGTAATCTTCTTCTTCATCTGTAGGCTCATCATCTCTCTAAACTCTGACTTCTTCATTTTTCATTGTGGATTCATTATGATCTTGCACTACAATTCCTGAGAGTACAATATCTTGGACCTCTTCTTTATTCACCTTCTCTTCTTTTCTCTCTCACACTACTGCAAATACTGCGATCTCTGGGACCTATTCTTTTTTCATATGCTCTTCTTGTCTTTCTTTTCTTTTCCAAACCTTCATGTATTTGACATCGATGTTTTCTTTCATGGAAGGATCTATCATGCTTCTACAATTTCCAGCTATGTGATAATAATTGTGGCATTTGTAACATTCAATTTTATGTTGATCCACATAATCATTTCTTGCTTGAACATTTCTTCCATAAGCCCCAATCTACAACTTTATGTCCAAAGTCTACACAATTAAAACAATGACCATAAAAGAAATTTACATACCTGGGAATGAATGATCTTCTTTGTGGTGTAGTCCTTATGAATTTCTGTCTTGGTTGATCATGATCTTCTCTTTTGTTGATCCCTTCATCATGATTGAAACTTCTTTGTTGTTTGAGTGTGGAAGGTTTTGTTGAATATGTATCTCTATTTTACTCATTCTTCTTTGATTCTTGTTGAACATGATTCCTTCCTTTCAGTACTTATGCATAACTCTTTATCTTTTCTTCATTCTTCCTTTCTGGCAACTTGGAGTCATTCTATTCAACTTTATTTACCAATGATGTGGATGTTTCTCTCTTTTCAACGTTCTTGTTGAGCTTGATGATTTTAACTCTTAATGTGACAACTTATTCTTCAATCTTCTCAACCTATTCTTCTTTCTTCATCATTTAAATATTCATGACTTATTTCGTTCTCTTTTCCTCTTCAAGTTGGATCTTCAAGGAGATGATTTCTTCTTCAAGTATTTTTTCTTGTTGACTGAATTCTGCTTCAAGCTGGTTTAAATATTCAAATATTTATTTGAGATGATCTGTCAAAACATTATCTCTCTTCTCTTCTTCCCTTCTTTGCGCTACTATTTTGGCTTCCAAATACTGCTTCTCTTTCATCTGACTTTTGTATTTTTCTCCAATCCTTTTGGCTTTTTCCATCTTATCTTTTAGATTCACGATGACCTGTTGGGCTTCTTCGGAAATTTATTGGGAATTATTCTTGAATAATTGTTCCTCAAGAGGCTTGTTTTTTTTCCTTTTTTTCGCTAATTCGTCTAAAGCACTGATTAATTCTACTTCAAGATATACTACGCCTTGTTCACAATCTTCTTCTTCTTAATCTGTCTGACATGATGAGAATATTTCTTCCTGTTCTGCACTTTCTTTAATAGGATTTGAATCTGTGATGGGAGATTCCTTGGAATAGTGATTATTTAGCTTATCCCAAATTTCTTTAGCTGATGAAAAATATCCCACTTTATCTTTTACTAGATCTGGTAATCCTTCCAATATGAAATCCATTGTTATTTTTTTGTTTCTCTTCATTTCCTTCTTGGATGCAGTCTTTGGTTTCTTTGAACCGGTGTATCCTATAACAACTTATTTCCAAACATGATACCCCTATGCTCCTAGAAATGCTTGCATCATGTTTTTCCACATCTCATAGATTTTACCATTATGACCATTAAACTGTGGTATTCTATTTCTATACAACCTGTTGCTCTCCATGATCTACCTTCCAGTGGTTAGACTATTTATTGAAGGACCGACTCTGATACTAATTGTTGGAATATTGAGAGGGGGGGTGAATCAATATGAGCACTTTACCACTTTTAACCACAATATATAAACTTCAACTTAATAAATAGTATATCATCAATATATCATGAGCATATAAAAATAAGCATCACGTCACATCAAATACACAGTACACCAGAATTTACGTGGAAACCCAAATGGGAGAAAACCACGAAATGTTTTCTTATTTATCAAAAGAATGTATTCATTGGAATAATCAACTTCCCAATTCTCTAGTTGCAACTGGAAGGAGGATATGACCCCCTATTTATAGGCTCCAACATGAAAGCAACTGCAACTCTCTGGATTATTTGGCTCCAACCTGAAGGAATCTCCAACTCCCTGAGTTATCCGGCACCAACCAGAAGGAGTCTACAACCCCATTTCCTTGCACCATCTTGATTCCCTGAAATATAAATGTATACCAAATTGTCACTACCACAATCACTTCCACTTTCATTGTCACTGCCACTGTCACATCAACATGTAACCTGTCAGCCTGTCATTGTATCCAACATATCACTGTCATTGCCACTATCACATCAACCTGTCATGGTCAACTTATCACATCAACTCTTCAAAATTATCACTATCACTTACATACCATCATCAACTTGTCACCATTGTTGATACTCAAATCAACTGACCCAGAATTGGATCTCAGGACCAAACTAGGTCTAGGAAGGCCTAAAAAGAAAAGTTATCAGAATGGCTTCAAAATGAACTTGTGCATAGGCCTCATCGATAAGAACCCAACATAACTTGAACAGGCTCAAACAGACGTTGTATGCTCCAGATATCGTGATCTGTTCGTTTTTCCAAACAGGCAAAAAGTCAACTAGAAAAAAATCAATGCTAACGTTAGCATGACATCATGTTGGCGTGGAAACGTTTGGAGGTGACACATGGCAGCTGACCATATAGTGATGTGGATAGATCATTGACTGGGTAGGTACAAATGGACCAATCAGGGAGTGACATGTGTCACCACTGCAAGGGTGACACGTGGCACGTTCATACGACTGACCTAGCAGGTCCGTACAGTCCGTACAACACATGGAAAGTGACAAGCAGACATGTGGGAAGTGCATGGACTAGTCAGCGATTGATGTGTGGCATTGGTTCAAATGAATGGGAAGGTGCCACATGGCCAAGACATGGGCTTCCATGTGGTACCCATTTATTGGCTCGTTTGGTTGGAAAAATTGTTTGGCGTTCACCGGATTTGAACCCCCGACCTCCGACCGTGCTAAGGGTTTAGCAGGGTCGGGCTAGCCAGCTTGCCCGTAGGTGTTACTAGTAAGCTATGGTTGTAAACTTATACTTAAGTTGAAGTGTAATGACCATTGGGCTAATTTAGGGTTGGGGCCTAGCCCTAGCCCTGAAGCATTCCATACAACCCTGTCATGTAATCGTAGCCTATATTGTTATGGCGCGTGCAAATATTTGGAGTTTGGGTATAGCCCCTATCATGGAAACACACCTATGATGTGGGGTATTGTCATAGAGCATGGATATATATCGTTTAAACCACGGTCATATAACACTCCACCATGTTTCCATACGTATACAAATCAGCGTGGATGTGTGGGGATAGGCGCTCGGTCAGTCGGGCTAGCCCACCGACCAAGTCACTAGGAACCAAGTCCTAATATATAAGGATAAGCATGTGGATGCAATAGTCGCAGCCACATGGCCACCATCATGTGACCAGGAGCCGAGATATAAGGGGCCGGCGCGCCCAGCTTAGTTTAAGGCCACATGGAGGCACCCAATATGAACATGGGTCGGACCACAAGGGGGATGTGCCCTGTATTGGCATAAAGTGGGTTTAATACTTTAGAATAGTGATTTTTTCAATGATTTTTGCAGCAGTTTTAGAGATTTTTGGCCAATATTGGGGGATATTGGGCCCTTTTTGAGGCGAGATATTGGGGGGAAGTTGGGAGATGGTTACCAAATTCAAATCTATATAAACCAGGGGTTCTTGAATCCAAGGAGGAGGTTCATAATAGGTTTATGTTGAATATTTGCCAAGCCAAATCCATTTTTATGAAGAGAAACCATTGAGAAGAGCACCTTTGCGGGCCATTTCTGGGAGCTCCAGTTATCTGTTTTCAGTGCCTCTAGTTTTTTTGGGTTCCATAGATCTGGTAGAACAAGACCAGATCAATTTTTAATATTTTTGGCACTTTTATGATTTCTTTTTAAATCTTTTAACAGAAATAAGAAAATCCTCACCCACACAGACAAAGGCCCGGAGACAAAGGCGAGATTGCCGAACTTCGTTATCACATTGGTGTTTATGGTTTTTTTGTTCTTCATGCTTATTTTCAGATCTGTATATGTTTATATGGCTGTCATATTTCCTCTTTCATTAGTTTCCTAAATGGTAATTTAACACATGCATAATAACTCGACCATTGTCATTTAAAGGATCTTTTCAAATCATCAACAAAGTCAGATCCTCTCACATGGATACCATCACCAAATCATGTACATCAACCTGTATCAACCATGCATCAATCATGCACCAACACCTGTACCAAACCGTGCATCAACCATGCACCAAAACTTGTACCATACCATAAACCATGTAACAACATGTACCATAAATCATGTACTAAGAGATGTTCCTCAACCATATACCATATCACTCATGATATGTCTCAATCATCCCATACACCATGTACCATAAGATATCAACAATGAAGTTCCTCAACAAAGTACCCAATCATGTACCAATATCACCAACATATGCTTCTAACCATGCACATATCATCAAACATATACCTCACACAACATGCCAATGATCCATAGACCATGTACCATAATATGTACCAAGAAAGTACTATCAATGATGTATCTTAACCAAGTGAAAACATAACCAATAAGTGTATCCCATACATGTGCTACCATATACCAAGTGTGAACTTCAACCATGTACCAAAATCTCAAAGATATGTCTCTAATAATGAACCATAACCATGGCATATACCAAACTAGATATCAATACATCCAAGAGTGTACTTCTAACAAGGTATCATGTCATCACCAAGGTGTACCATACCATGTATCATCACCACTAAACATGTGTCATAACAACATAATAATAACCCTTAAAACTTACCTCTGATCCTATAGCTGACATGATACTATGTAGTATTGACCTGTAAATTTTCCCTAGTCTTCAACAACCTCGCACTAGCATATTCCCTAAATATATCTTAGCCTCACGGGACTAAGAACTCCTATATAGTTGGGCCTTGCGTGATGAGCCCTATACGACCCACGGGGGTGCCTTGCGTGACATCCTCAAGCTGACCTGCGAGGTATTTCTTAATTAGGGTTTTATAAATAACCTATCTCTTTGTAGCTCCAAAACTTTCTCTCTTCCTTCTCACTTTCTCCGCTACCTCAATCGACCTCAGATTCTCCAATAGACCAAAATATTCTCATAATATAGATATTCAATGAATGTGTGTGTGTGTCTCAAATGAATGTCTCATGATGTGTATTTTTACTTTTTCAACCAACACCTTTTCCTCACTTTAGGGTCGACCTGTACTTTCTTGTTATAACAAATTTGCCCTTTAATTGATTCACTTGTAACCAACTGGGAGCTTCTTAACCATTCTTTGGGGCTTACAACTTCACAAGGGAATATCTTCCTAACTCTGAGGAACCACGTGGCATACTACCTATCATCGGAAATGACACGATGAGGACTATACATCTATGAATCTATTACATGAATTTATGTTTTCCTTCATGTCCATTTTCCTTGATAAACTTTGGGTTCCATAACCACACCTTCAAGGCTTCGTGTAGACTTCATCAAATGCACCCATCACATCTGCTGGCATCAACCACTCGTGTTGACATCAATGAAAACTAACTCACCATCAATATCGATCACAACTATGTGGTATCTCAAACGCTCCAAGGGTTGACATCAATGACAACCAACTGTTCAACATGTGATGCCTCCAAATGAGACCCGGCTGAGATTGTAGAGCCAAATGAAAGAATAAAAAAATTATGTCGCATCAGGGGAATATGAACCATGCTCACATGCACATAATTGAATTCTGAGATTGCATCGTCGTCCTTGTATATTGTCAGATTTATTAATCCAAGGCCACCTTATGCCAAATTTAATTCCAGCCATCATTAAAAGAATTTATGGGATAGGACGGGGTTTCATTTCCCCATTTATCTTCATTTCACCTTTCCTTAAGTTTGTTCCTTCTTTGGCTAGTTGATCTGCAACCATGTTTATCTCCATCTTGATGTGAAATAGAGTGTATCATTCGAATTGGTGAAGAAGGGCATGGATCCACATGACAACTCCCCTATAAATATTTTTTCCTGCTATGTTTTTCTTGACAATGGACCTTATTAGGATCATAGAGTCACCACATATTATTATTCTTCGAATTTTGTTCAATAGAGCCTGCTTGGTGCCTTCATAGAGAGAAAAGGATTTTTCTTCATTGTTGGTCATAGTACCAAGTCCCCAAGCATATTTTATATTGATATATCCCTTGGGATGACTGATTATCCCCCCCACACCTTCCACCCCTATTCTCTTACCATCGATGCCACATGAATCCCTTGATTTTTTAGTAGCAATAGGCCCTTGTAGAGAGCCAAATCCTTGGCTTCATTATTCGTAGAAATCTATACTCCCCAAGTAAATTTTATTTCTTGACTTCCTTGAAATTCAATAATGGCTTCCCCTACTCCTTCCATCCCTCCCAAGTGCAAGTATTAATAGAAAAGTAATTTAGTTATTATTATTTATATGTAAGGAATTAATTCTTGTGGATGTTTCTATGTTGAAGAATGTCTATTTAATTTAGGGAAATTCTCGCCTGGAATGATATTATCCCAAGAATATGTTATGATTTTTCTGGGACTCATTTATGTGTAGATTCAAAGGTATTTAGAGTGATCAATTAATTCTATAGATTGTATAATTCAACCTTTGTTGTGTAACTTAAAAGGAATGTGTGCTAAATTAATAGAATTGGCATTGTGGGAATCATTGAAGATGTCAGGATGAGGGAGAGGTCATGTTTATATCTGTGTATAATACTCTTGTATATATTTTATTATGTTTTTCCATGTAATCATTGATAATATGAGAATTATATGTTGGAATGATTAATTGTGTAACTGGATGAGAATCCTTTTGTAATGCATTCATGTATTGGTTAAATAATTGTTGTAATCATATAAAGTAATTGGTGTGCATGCATGTTTATTTTGCTACAATGTTGAATTTGTGTATGTACGTATATTTGAAAATCAATCATGGGTTTGTTTAAGTCAAGTTGGGTCCACGATTGGGAAAAATCCAATTGAGAGAGAAGAGAAATTTTAATGGAGTGCCCACTACCCTGAAAACTAAGGGAGGCATGTCTAGATACATTACAATACATTTGCGTTTTTCTTTTTGATCCAGTAAAATGCTTCTTTATTGTTGAGGATTTCAATATACTTCAAAAAAATAAACACAAAATTTTATATTAGAGTTGATGACTTCAGGAGTGTTAGATATATAATCCTTAGGGATTGAAGTACATTGTAAATATCCTTGTAATATTAATCTAGGAGAGATATGAAGAGTTGTAGGTGAATAGGAAGAGTCATTTAGGCCTCTTGGAAGATGAAACCAAAGTTCACTTCCTCTTGTATATATGCATGATGTGAGTTAATGAAATAAATCATTTGTGGAGTTACTCATCCCTAGCCTGGAAGTGGTATCAAAGCTTGTTTTAATTTCATGGTTCTCTCCTCCCATAGTAATTATATTCCCCCACATGAAAAAACATCCCTTTGCATGACTGTCTCTTTGGTTATTCCCTCAACATTACTCTGTCATTCGCACCTCTCCTCTCTCTCTCTCACATGACCTGACCCTGGGGTTGCTGGATTCATTGTTGTGCTTCTCTTCACCCTCGCAATAGCTCGTGTGATAAATTCAATTCTAGATAATTGACTCTATTGTTCTCTTTCTTATTTGTTTTATTTTTCATAGATCCTCTCCCCCATCCCATATGTGAGACTGACATGTCTCTTCTTCATTTATGTCATACTTAGCCTCACGAAGCCGCTCACTCCAAAAGATAATATCTTTATTGCACATATAATTAGCTTCTTAAACATGTTTTTATTTGGCTCTTCAAATGTTGCAGGTCTTGCACAACAAAATCCCACGAAGCACTCCAAATATTTTCTAAGAGTTCTTCAGTTTTCTCAATAGTTGCCAATTTCATGGCCATACTTACCTTTACATAATTATTGTGTTTGAGCAATTTAACTCTCTCTAATCAAAGTCTCAAAATTTGATCAATAATTGGAGTTTTTTCTAACTTTCCAATTGAGGCACAAGTAACATAATAACGATAGATATTATCATGAAGACTATGATTATGTTCATGTTGTGCAACTAGTGGGTAGCTTGGGATATCTAATGTGGTAATCCATAGCACATTCTTTGTTATTTCACCTTCATACCCTTTATATGTTTTTGTTTGAGCAACAAGACCAAGAATAGTGGGTGGTAATCCATCAATATCCTTCTTGTCAATTATTAATTTCTCAAGTTTTTTTTTGTATCCAAAACATTTTCATTAAGCTTTCTACCCATCTAAATTATTCACTCATCAGTGTTTCCCTACTACCATTTTCATGATTCAAGGGTTGATTTTAAAGGAGGTCATTGGTTCTAGTCTTCGAGCGGCCAACAATTCAATATTTTGAAAAATAAATGTAGGGATTTTGGCCACTTTGATTTTCACTCTTTGGGGAGTGTTTTTTAATGAGAGCCTTTATCACAATTTTGGTAACTAGGGTTTTCATTGAAATACAAACGGTATGTAAATTAAATCCAAATTAATGAATTTTGTGTTGATGGATTTGATTTCCCTCCTTGATGTTGATTTTAATTCCAGTTGATGTGCGACAACATTTGACAACATAGGAGATCCAAAAACATTTTCTAGGCACAAATATTAGTATTGTATTGTAGAGATTATACTGCAGACATTATTATTGCGGAGATTGCTATTTTGTTTATGAAAATGCATTCTCTTGTCATAAAATGGAAGAATCAATCACATGATTCTTCTAGAGGAGAAGACGGTAAGAGAGGATGCAGAAAGAAGAAATTTATAGGAAAGGGGTAGGCATAATCCTTGTTAGAAACCTAATCTTCAATGTGTCCATTGTGGGAAGAATGGACATGAAGAAAAGACATGCAGAATTACATGGGAGAATATCAAAGAAAAGAAGGATTAGAAACAATACAAAGGTAAAGCATCAGATCTAGTGAAAAGTAAAGAACTTGAATCTCCTCATTATATTTTTTCTCATTGCAATATTGGAGTAATTGAAGATTTGTTTAACACTTCATTTGATTCCTGGAGATATTAATGGCTATTTTATATAGGTGTAATGCCACTTAACCTTCTGGATATACTTCCTTGAATATTTCAATGACAATGTAAATGGTATAGTCTATTTTACAGATAAATCATGTCTCAAACCTTCGGAAATTGGCACCGTCAGGCTCAAATTGCCTGGACTCTTAGATTTTCTTCTACATGATTTGCTCTATCTTCCTAATTTATGAAGGAACTTGTTGTCTCTTGTGCACAGTTGACAACAAGACCACTCTATTCATATTTTTTTGGAAAAGTTGAAATAAGGAAGGATTCCGACAACATGGTCATTATGGCATGAGTGGAGGATGGAAGATTGCATAAATTGAAAGGGACATATGCTCATGCATAATTTTGCATACTTCTCTTGCCGTGATGAAGGTACATTTCCATATAGTCTTTTATGGTGTGTTATATTTTGACACATTAAATATGAAAGCCTTCATTTTTTGAAAAATAATGGTGTTTATGGTTTGCCTAATATTCCTAGGAAATTGAAGCAATGTGATGCCATTATCCTTGGAAAACGTAGCAAACCATCTTTCCATGATTCCACTTACAAAGCATGTAGAAAAATTGGATTGGCACATTCTTATTTATGTAGACCCATTCCTATTCCATCTTCTAATGGAAATAAATATATCATGTCTTTTATTGATGATTACACTAGAATGTGTTGGGTGTACTTGTTGAAAGAAGAATCACATGTTTTTAAAACTTTTAAAATTTTTCATGTATGGATCCAAAATGAATCACAATCACATATTGGCACTCTTCGTACTAATCATGGAAGAGAATACACATCTAATGAATTTGAAAACTACCTTCACCAACATGGGATCAAGCATCGAATTGTTGTTCCATACAATCCTCAATAGAATGGTGTAGTTGAAATAATGAACATAGATCTCTTAAATATGGTTCATTCCATCTCATGCTCTTGGGAAAAAGACTCCTTATGAAATGTGGTATGGTTGCATTCCTTTGGTGAGGCATCTCAGGGTCTTCAGTTCCACCTGCTATGCCTTAATTCCTAAGGACCAAAGAAACAAGATCAATGCAAGGATTCATAAGTGCATATTCTTGGGGTACTCAAATACCACCAAGGCATATCATCTTTATGATGAGGTAAACAAGAAGTCCATACTTTCCAGAGATGTGATTTTTCTTGAATCCTCCAAGAATGACAAAATTGTTGAGCAATAGCTTGATCATCTAGATAGATTCCCTCATGTAAAGACATATCATGAATTTAATGATGAGATTCCACATCTTGAAGGGGAGAATCCCTATCTTGGATCAAACTTTGGAATCTCCTTTTGAAGCATCATCTCCCCCTAATGAAGAAGTTCTATCCACTTCATCAAAACAAGAAGTTCATTTGGATAACGTGATTGAGAGGATTGAAAGGTTGAACCTTGATGGAAATGCAACACCATTTGAATTAGTGGAGCAACCTAGACCATCTCAGAAAGTTCCACCAAAGTGGCTCATAAATACACTTGAAAGTGTCCATCATAATGATGTCGGAAAGACATGAACCTGAAATTTAACCAGACAAGATGGTGGTGATGTAGATAATTCAGATTTAGATGATATAGATGATATGGATGTTTCATATGATTATGAATTGAATTTGTATACTAAATTTGAATGAACTGAACTTCCTTTGAAGAAGCCATTTATCATGATGAGTGGAAAGTAGCCATGCAGAAGGAGTATGATGCTCTCATCAAGAATGGGACATCGAAGTTGGTGGACCCTCCATTCAAAACCAAATTAATTGGATGCAAGTGGGTCTTCAAGAACAAGTACAAATCATATGTCTCACTTGACAATCACAAAGAGAGGTGCATGAAAAAAGGATTTGCATAGAAATAAGGAAATGATTATGAGAATACTTTTTCCCCCACAGAAAAATGGGCTACCATTCATACTCTATTTTCCTTGGCAGCACATAATGGATGGAAATTTCATCAAATGGATGTGAAGACTACTTTATTGAATGGAGACTTGAAAATGAACGTGTTCATGTATTAGCCAGAAGGTTTTGTTGTGAAGGGACAAGAACATAAAGTATGAAAACTCATCAAATCCTTATATGTCCTGAAACAAGCACCGCGAGCCTAGTATGAAAAGCTAATTGAGCATCTTCTGAAATTGAATTCCAAGCACTTTAATCTTGATGATGCAACTCTTTTTATCAAGAAAGTTTGCAAAACTGTTATATATCTTGTAGTGTATGTAGATGATCTATTGATAACATGGAACAATGAAAGCTACATTGCATCCATAAAGAAATAATTGAAGAAAGGATTTGAGATGATAGATTTGAGACATCTTCACTACTACTTGGGAAATAAAGTGACTCAAAATCAAAAGTACATATTCATCTACCAAAAGAAGTACATTGGAGAATTGTTGAACAATTTTGGCATGGTTGTGTAACCCTCTCTCTACTCCAATGGAATATAATTTTAATTTCACATCAAAAGAAGGGAATGAATTTGAGGATGCAACCAAGTACAAACAACTTGTGGGAATTCTTATCTACCTTACCACCACCAGACCAGATATTTCATTGATTGTTTAGATTCTTTCCAAGTTCATGCAAAAACCTTGTGAAGGACATTGGTCTGCTACAAAAAGAGTTTTAAAATACTTAAAGGGAATCAAGATTTTGTACTCAAGTATTCTAAGGTGCATGACTTCAACCTAATTGGATATTTTGATTCATACATTGATGGGGATAAAGAAAATGGAGTGTCAACTTTAGGCTATATCACGAGTCTTGTATCAACATCTATCTCTTAGAGATCACGCAAACAGTCAGTTCCAATAGATTCCACAACAAAGGTAGAATATGTGGCATCTGCAAAAGCAACAAAGGAGATTGTGTGGCTCGGAAAAATACTTGAGTATTTGTAGGAGAAAAAGGTAAATTTTACTCCTCTTCCAGTTGAAAATACATATGCAATCAAGTTGACGAATAATCCTAGATTCCATGATCGAACCAAGCATGATACGCAAACTACCATCTAATTCGATATCATTTAGAGGTCATGACTATTCACTTGAGACACAGTTCTAAAAATGAGAAAATTGTGGGCATCTTCACCAAAGCGCTTGGAAGAGAGAATTTTGAAAAGTTAAGAATGATGCTTCAACTCAAAAACACCCCTTCTGATTAAGGGGGGGAATGTTAGATACCTAATCCATAGGGATTGAGGTACAGTGTAAACATCCTTGTAAATATTAAGCTAGGATAAATATGAACAGTCGTAGGTGAATAGGAAGAGTCATTCAGACCTCTTGGAAGATGAAACCAAATGTCACTTCCTCTTGTATATATGCATGATGTAAGTTAATGAAATAAATCATCTGTGGAGTTACTCATCTTTGGCCTAACAAGAATATTAAATTATAAATAACACATGTGACAAGTACATATCATAATTGTGTTGCATGGGCTATATCACAAAGAGAAAGATGAAAAAAATGATACAAGTCACACCATGAAGTTGATATATATAAGAATGAAGATGAAGAGAAAAAATATCGTTTGCCTTCTTTTCAAGAAATTGTTGTTCCAAGAAAGAAAAAACATCAATTAAAAAATGAAAAAAATATTTCATTTTGGAATAATATTCTTGAAAATTTTGTAGAGAAAGGTGGAATGGTTCTCTCTTTTATGTTGGAAGCACAGTTATTCAATGTATAATGTAGGAAGAAAAAATTAGTTTGGCATGTGTTGTTGAGAATGTCAAGATTCATATGAAATTATGTTATCAACACTTATCAACACTTTATATTGGTAAAATATGTTATGTTTAGAAAACTATATAGAAATTACGTTATTTTCTATCATCATTTTAATTATACGATAATTTCAAGACAATATGTCTAATTTTATGATATTGTCATTCATATTGAAGATTATCCTCAACCTATAGAGAAAGCAACTATGAATGTTGTTGAAGATACTCCTCCACTTCTAAAGAAAACATTTATGGATGTTGTTGCAAGTGGAGATACATTGTTAAGAGGTAAGTTCTTATTCACATGGAATATATTGAGATAATGTTTATTGTAAAAAATAAAGTACTTAATTTATTTTCCAATATGCATTCAAACCATAAAAGTCTCAACATATCATTTTGTTCTTCAACATAAATAGTTGCTATAATTTTTGCATCACAAACGGGTACATTATATATTCTACTCATGCCATAAAGTACTACAATAATTATCAAATACTCAACTCAATTTTCAATATTCTCAAGTGCATGCATCTATAGAATAATGTGCTATCAAAAATAAAGTACTTGATTTATTTCCAATACACATTCATAACAAAACAAAAAGTCCCAACCATCGTTTCCTTCTTCAACATGTAACTACATATTACATGTAATATAAATAGTTTATATATTGATTGCATAACACATGTTATACTCTATGCATGACATAATTTGATACAATAATTATCAAATACACAAATCAATTTTCAATATGCATCTATAGAAGAATGTGGTATGAGTGACCATTTATAATAGATACATTCTTATTCAAATGAAATATTCAAAGAAATAAATTAAGTTTTAACTCTCTTTTTTGAAGAGAAGGGGAAAATGCTGAAATGGTGAAAGACTAAAAAAAAATAACATTTTAATTAATTTATTTCTTGAACAAAAGGAGCAAATGTTAAAATGATGCATGACTTGGAATAAATTGAATAAGGTACATCTGCTTCAAGTATTTACATTACACTATTATTCTTTTCATTATTTTTCGAAATACATAATATATAATATTTCATGTAACAACGAACTTTTTTTTGGTGGAATGCAAAAAGTTTTTTGCTAGTTTTTTTTCTAGTAGAAAATTTCTCCATATATTAATATATGTGGTTCTCAAATTACAGTCAAAACATGTATTTTGTCCTTCCTCCAACATGGAAAGTTACTGAGATCAACAAGTATTACCAAAATTCCAACCTCAAAGACTTACAAAAATGTACAGTCACATATAGGGACAGAGAATATACAGAATATGTGTCAATATTCTCCACTAGACAACTAATCAAAACAGTAACAAATTAGTTCTTGGTGTTGGAAGATTGGTTGTAGTCATTGATATCAACCCTAGTCATTGGTTTTGGACCGCAAGATTGATGAAGGTATTTGGAAATGAAGGACAATGCACATGCATATACAACACCCATGGATGGATAACACATGCAGATACAACACCCATGGATGGATAGTATGCATCATGTTGTTTCCAGTGGTATGTGGCATGTCACGTGGATCCTCATGGTTGAGGAGAAATGGATTTTTGAAGATGACAAAGTGAATTGAAGAAGGAAGTACGTGTAGGCCCTAAAGATAATTAAAGAAAAGAATTACAAAATAAGAAAGTGTCAGGTGGGCCCTAATGTTAAAAGTAAGTGACATAAATGGTAGAAATAAATATCATTATACATTCATTTGATACAAAATTCGAATTTCAGAGGAAAGCAAAAGTAAAGAAATCCATATTTCAAGGGAGGATGAAGTCTTTTGGTGATGTGTTCTAAGGTATGTTGTTTTCAGGTCATCTTACCATTTTCTCTATAACTATTTTTCTAGAAGGATTCAGATGGTGAAATTGATATGGTATTGAGAAGACATATCAAGGTACCTGTGGTAACATTTTTATCTCTTTATTCGCTATAATTATGGAGATACACTCTGTGGAAGATAGGGTTTTTGACTAGTCATGAAGTTAGTTAATAAACAGGTGTTCTGGGTAAAAAAGTCATAACTTATTCATAGAGAATCCAAATGAAGTGGTACCAATTTCATTGGAAAGAGTACGGACGTTAGTTTCTTTTGTGTGAGTTTCAGAATCTGATGTTAAATATTGAGCACGGGGCATTCTGTACAAGTTTGCTCTCCTCAATAAACCAGAATTGAATAAAGTCTACCATTATTTCTATAACTTCTTTTTGGGGAGGATTCAAGGAGTGAAACTTGGAGGAGTTTCAAAGAATACATTGAGTAATATTATCTATAGGATCAGAGTATTCCAAGAATTGAAGACTTATAGAAGTTGAAGAAGTCTCAGGAAGCATTATCAGGCTCTATGTGATGGTTGGTTGATGGCGATGATTTAATGTAAAGTTTTATTATCTCTCATATATTCTTGGGTGAAAGGAAGGGGAAAGGATGGAGAGGTAAACCCTCTCTTGATAGTGTAGGATTGTATCTTCCTCTTGGAGGTTTATCCCTCCCTTTATATTTGGAAGTTGTAGCTACCTTTGGAAGTCATTACTTCCCTTGAACAATAACTATTGATTATTTATCATATATTGTGCATGGTGTATTGTGGTGTATTGGTGTAACTCTTATACTATTATTCATTTATAAATGGATAAAATTGAATGGTTTAAGTATAAGTTATTTTTTTTTTTAAATTGTACTTGATATTGATTCACCCCCCTCTCAGTATCAACAATTGGTATCAGAGAGGGTTACCTTCAGTATAGTTTAACCACTGGAAGGAAGATCCTAAGAAGAAATGGAAGAAAAAATTTCAAATGGGATTCCACCATTTGATGGAAGCAATTTTGAATACTGGAGTAATAGAATGGAAACTTACTTGAAAGCTCTTGGGGAAGATGTTTGGTTCGCAGTTTCTTTAGGATACAATGCTTTGAAGAAACCAAAGACTGCATCTTAGAAGGAAGCAAAAAGGAACAACAAATTGGCAATAGATACCATCCTAGATAGATTGACAGATTTAGTGAAATCCAAGGTGGGATCATGTGCATCATATAAAGAGATTTGGGACAAGATACAAGACCTTTATGCAAGGGAAGAAGCAGAAGAAGAAGAAGAAGAAGAAGTTGAAGCAAATTACAACATCTCAAATTTCAAAGAAGCAAATAGAGGTCAGTTCTTTTGATTTAATTGTGAAGGAGTAGGACATGTTGAATTTGAATTTCCTCATCCAAGGATTGAAAGAGATGACACTAAAGAAGAAAATTCCAATGAAGAAGAATAAAATCATGAAGCAGAAATTATTCAACAAGAAGATGAGAATATTAAAAAATTGAAGCATGTTGAGATTGAAAATAAAAATCTCAAAGACACGCATAGAAAACTAAGAAGTGAATTGGGTAGGTTTGAAAAGAAAGTTGTAAGCTTGAAGAAACAATTAGAAGACTTTGAGAAACTAAGAGAAGAAAACATTTCCTTGAAAACTCTACTCGAAGAAGAAAGAATAATAGGAGAAGTACGGAATTTCCAAATGATGAAGAAAGAAGAAGATTGTGAGAAACTTGAACAAGAAGTTGTCTCATTGAGGAAGAGCTTAAGAAACTCTCAAGTGCCAAAAGACTTAACACATATTGGATGCATGGGTGAAAATTCATACAAAGAATATGCAAATACCAACAAGAAGGTTGAAGAAAGAGCTACACAGATAGTTGATGAGAAGTGGACCAGGATACCAAAAAGAAGGAATGATTACAAAAGAGATGAATATCCAAGAAGACCTCCTACATTCAGGAAACAAAGAAGATTCAATAAGTATGAAGGAAACTACAAAAGAATAGATCATGAACCCAGATGGACTACATCACAAAGAAGGCCACTTACTCCAAGGTATCAAAATTTCTTTCTTGGTCATTGTTATACTTGTAAAACATTTGGACATAAGGCAATTAATTGTAGAATCAATGAAAGGAACAAATACGCAAGAAACATGAATGGTGTAAATAGAAGATATGGAAATAATCGTGGATTTTTCAACAGAAGTTATAATTCATTTTCCCCATTGATGGACAAA
>JZKD02S1098462.1:67750-89165 GCA_000966675.3 Picea glauca | reverse complement strand
GTCTCTAGAGTCAGCCATCCCAAATATCTTGCCTCAAAACCTGTGTCAGTCCATGCCCATTTGATCTACCAATTACATCTCTATGTCAGTTTTGTGTCGTTGATGGGGGATACATCAAGGCCCTCCCTCGACGAGTCTATTCCCGTCGACTTCAACACATTATCCGGGAATCAGGCTTGGTAACTATTTAGTACTTTGGGACCTGCATGCCTCAATGGCAGGCTTCCTCACATTTGACAGTAGGTTTGCATCATTGACCTCTGATCGAATGATTCCATAGATGTTCGACCTCAGCTCATTTATTCACATTCGCTGGAATGTACTAGGGTACCTTGGGAATCATTGACATTAATGGTGATCTCCCTCGCACTTATTAACTATTTACACCATTGACCGATAATCAAGTGGTTTCTGCCATGTTCAACATCAGGACATCTATTCACATGGTTAGATTCGTACCATATTGGAATTGGTAAGAAGACCCTGGGTTGAGTGACCACTTTGATATATGCTTTGCCCAGGTTGCGAAGGAGTTTCTATTGGACAAATAACACATACACTATTACATAGATCCACTTTGTATTGGTCGTGGCTATGTCTTGTCATCTCGTAGATCCACTGTGTATTCTTCGTGGCTACGATCAGTCCAAGTCATCATAGTATAGATCCACATTGTATCTTCAGTGGCTATACCTTCTTATCAATACAATTATGGATCCGCAGTGTATTTTATGGCGGCGATATTTTGCAAGTCTTGATCACCCAAGCATAGGTATGTCTGCCTTGGGTTTTGAAATGTGTCATGATATTTGTTGGATGTTTGTGTGCAGCTTCCATCGGGTTATCCGAGTCTATACCCCTGCTTGAACGTCTACAAATCATTTCAGTTATCATTTCACATCTTCTAACTTCATACTTTGGGGGGCATTCTGTTACACGTCAAAATTACTCAACTGGATAAGTGTCGCATGTTCCTCTCAACTGTCGTAAGTGTTGCATATTCCTTACAACTTTCGCAAGTGTCACAAGTTGGTCACAAGTGTCGCAAACGTTTTTCAATCATACTGCCATAATGACGACACTAAAGAGGCACTTAAGATATCTCATACACTTGATTTGGAGAAGGGAAACTGGTTAACTGAAGTCAAGGAACTCTTATCACCTGAAAGGAGCTCTGAAACAAAGGTTTTGAAGGTAAGCGCTCCCCTACATCAGCCTTAGGAGCACTGGCGCTCCCCTATAAGGTCTTAGGGAGCATTATAATGCTTATCTTCCCCTCAGAAGGGGCACTATCCATCCTTGGAGCGCTGGCGCCCCCCTCAAGCTTCCTAGGGAGCGCTATAGCACTCTGATGCCCCTTTTGAGGGAGCTCTGCCTAATCTAAGGTAGTAGTTGGCCCATTGAGGAGAATAAGGGGAGGATCTCTCAAGATTAGAAGGCAGTTGCATTCGAATTCTTCGTTCCATCAGAAGATCCCTGATCCAAGGAGGGAATTCCTCAACTTTTTCTAAAGATAACTCAAGAGGTTAAGCTTCTCTTGACCTATATAAGCAGGTTCCATGATGGTGAAAAGAGGAGGAAGAATTTCTAGCATGAAACCTATGATCTCATAGGAAACACACAGTTAGCCAAAGGAGAGTGATCAGTGAAGATGTTGTCATCCAGGTTGTGGATCTTTCGAGCAAGAGTTAGACAAAGGGGACTTGATGAAGTTGTCGCATTCGCATCTACGATTGTAAGTATTGTTGTCGTTATTCTCATTAATATGACACGCTTGGCCTGTTTCTTTATAGTTTGTGTATGATCTTACATGAACTTATCATTGATAGATAGATCTATTTTCAAGCTAATATCAATAGAGTAGGAAGTGATCGTACCTTGTTTGTCTACAGGACTCAGCAAGGAGCGAGAGTTTGGAGCTCGATTTGGAGCGTGCAGGGAAAAACGTCGATAAAGAGGTACTGTTATTCTCTTTCCTTCTCATGTGTTAGTTTGTATAGATTTGAAAGGAAGTCAGTGTCCACATTAAGCACTTTATGTCTTAGAGTTAGGGTCTACCTCTTTGAGGCAATCTACATGTCCGCAGCGAGATTTTCCTACAACAACTTCGTCATCCCTCTAATTTTTATGCAGACTCTCGTTTCTGAGGGGATACAGTTTTCAAAAATACAACTATTTCTTTCCAACCACACTTGCCAGCACACAATAATAGGTAAGGTTTTGTGAGATTACTCCACCTTTATCCAATCTTCAAAGCAGCTAGTTAAAGTAATACCTCCCCAAATTGTGGCAAGGTTATAGACAATGTGTAGATTATGCCACAACGTTTTAGTGAATGTACAGTAAATGAAAAGATGTGAAATGGACTCCTCTTGCCTAAAGCATAGTGGACAGATGTTCGAACCGTACCAACCTATTTTTTGTAATGAGTCCCGAGTGAGAATTTTAGAGTCCAATACTAACCAAAAGAAGAGTTTAATTTTGAAAGACAGGTCCCAATTCCAAAGTTGTTTTTTCCATGGAGAAATATGATGAGGCCATAGTATATGAGCTAAGGAATTATAGACATTATTTGTCGAGAGTGTTCCCGAATGGTCCCCGCCTGTCCATACTAGAAAATCCTCCCCATCTAGCAACTGAACACTCGAGCAGATAAGAAACCTAATATAAGTTTTCCATTCCAGTGCCAAAGTACCCAAAAGACCCAACTCATCGCTAGTCCTCCACTAATCGCTAACAAAACCCCTTGATGACTACACCTTTGCTTGGAACAAGTAGCGAACATTTTGCGTTTTTAAGGCCAATAATAAATCTTGTGATAGTTTAGTTATATTGCCAATGTCAAGGATATTATCTTTCCCAATGAGTATTGAAAAACCATTCTCAGGCTTCCAGCTCAGCCAATGGGTAATAAGTGGCAACGAATTCATCATATTTTTCCAGAAATATGATGCCAATGCTTGTATAATCTAGGTAGTTCTAAATGATGTAGCCACATATACAAATGGAAGGTATTTATCCTTGACCACTCTATGCCATATTATTTCCTCCATCAAGACTCTCCAAAAATAATTGGTTTCTAATGCTTGATTGACGAAACAAGGATTCCTGAGTCCCCAACCTCCCATCAATTTGGGTTTTTCAATTCGAACCTAGCTACAAATATGAATGCCACATTCTTTACGACCCCCAGTCCAGAGAAAATCAAAAATCATTTTGTGTATCTTTGTGAGGATTGCGGCAGGGACCGCTGCCAGTTCCATCTAGAACATAGCTTGTGTTTCCAAAACAGCCTTAACTAGTATGTAGCGACCTCCCAACGTTAACCAACGGTTGCACCAGTGCTTGATCCAGCTTTCAAATTTAACAAGAAGCCACCTCCAGTATTCAACATAGGTTTTTCCAGCTTTAAGAAAGTACCCCATATATTTAAAGCCCCGTGTCAAATCCAAGAAATTATATGAAAATAGTTCCTTAAACCTCATCAGATCGGCTTCCTCCAAACCTGCATAATGGAAAGTGGATTTTAAATGATTTATCCTAAGTCCCGACGCACTACAGAACTGGTCCAGAATGCTCTTGACCAGTTTTCATTCTGCAACAGATGCCTTTGTCATGATGAGCACATCATCGATGAAAATGAGATGTAATATTTTAACAACTCTGGACACTTTAACCCCGGTCAAGTTCCCTGCCTCTTGACCCTGTTTCAATACGATACTGAGACTTTCCATGATTAGTATAAATAATAAAGGAAAGAGAGTACAACCTTGGTGAAGACCACGCTCACTATTGAAAAAAGATGAAGACTCCCCATTTATTAGCATTGCAAAGGTTGCGCTAGTCACACAACTCATAATCCAAGAAATGGACGAAATGCTAAAACCAATTTGAACAATAATTAATTGGAGAAAATCCCAACTAACACAGTCATATGCCTTTTTCAGATCCAACTTTAATAACAGAGCTTGTAGTTTTTTGGTCTTAATGTTGTGAATACATTCATGTGTTGTCCCAATGGCATCCAATATCTTTCTACCCTTCAAGAAACCCAGTTGTTCAGCAGACAAATCCCTCAAGAGAATGGGTTTGATTCTATTGGAAATCACTTTGGAGATCATTTTATAACAAAGATTACAAAGTGCAATGGGTCTCTAATCCCCAAAGGTTCGCGGAGAATTTTCCTTGGGGATCAAAGTCAAGAAAGTCAAATTTGAGGGATTTTGAATCTTCCCTCTGATTCTGGAATCTTTGACCATATCTAAAAGATTATCACCAACCACATCAAAGAAGAGAGTAAATAACTCCACTGTCCAATTGTCCAGACCTAGACTTTTATCTTTGGAAAATTGACTTAGAATATCCCAAATCTCTTTCTCAGTAACAACTCTGTCTATAATAACATTATCTTCAACAGTCACAACTCAATGGAAAAGTTTAACTAAATTTACTTGGTCGACTAGTGCCCAAGAATCATCTGCAGACATAGATTCTTGAAAAATCTAGTAGCTTCTCCTTTGATCTCCTCATGTCCTCTGTAAGTCTTGCCAATTTCATCTTCTATCTCCTAGATATGCTTCTGGTTTCTTCTCGCACTTGCAAATTTATGTAATAATTTAGTGTTATGATCACCACATTTTAACCAAGTAGCGGGACTCTTTTGTCGCCAATAATCCTCCCCAAATTTAAGGATTTCATTACGCTCAGCCTCTAACAATTTCAATTGTGATTCTATAGTGGTTTCCAAACCATCCCTCAACATACCCAGATATCCCCGACTTATATATTCCTCCAATAATTCCATCTTACGAATATTTTCTCTTCGATTGTGCCTCTCCCAAGCTTTGATGTGGGACTTTAAAATTTTTAATTTCCAAACAATTCTATGTTGAATATCTGACTCCTCCATGAATGCACCATCCTGCCATACTTATTTCAATATCAAAGTAAACTCATTCTCCACTAACCACATAGGATTTAACTTGAATGGGTAGGTCGTCTGTACCTGAATGAAATCCAATTGAGTTATCACAATAGCATGATCGGATATATAAGGGAGCTCAAGACATGAACGATAACACCCCACCTCCATCAATAGAATTTCTAAGACAAAAGAACGATCCAACCTTTTTTCAATACCTGCACCCCCAGCTCTACCATTCCTCCAGGTAGGAATCAAGATATCTGGAGCTAGGTCGACCAGAGAGTGATCCTTTATAAATTTTAAAAAATAGTCTACGTGTTAGTCCAGGTGTGTCGTTGAGCCTCATACTTCATCCGCACCAGTAGTGAAATTTAGATCTCCTCCAAGGATCAAGATTTTAGCAGCTAACAATCCATATGATATCATTCAATCCCAAAATAAAAGTCTGTCGAAACAAGGATCATACACATTTAGAAACTTTACATATCTATTATTTTCTAAAGTAATGCCCGAAAGTAATATGCCCCCATCAAAAAGAGTTGGAACTGAGGTAAACTTGTTAGGATCCCAAGTCACCAGGAGACCTCCCGAGGTACCTACTAAACTGACATCACACATATGCCAAGTAGCAACAAGTTTTTTCATACATAGACGAGCCTTATCCTTCGTAACCAATGTCTCTTGTAAAAATATAATATCAGGTTTGACTTTGGAGAGTAATCTACAGACGAAGGAATATTTAAGGGGTCCTCCCACCCCTCTAACATTTAAAGAGATAAGGATCATATTTTTTCCCATGCAAGGGATTTTAATCCTCTAAGCGACCCAGTATCAGAAAAATTAGGAGTAGACAGATATTGTGTAATAGATATTTGTGTGGCTTTATTTTGCACACTCCTCGTCTTAATAGGAGAGGTCTCAAAACACAAGCCTCTAGACCAAGCATAAATAGTTCCGACCACCCCACTACCAATCTCTGGAGTGAATTTCAAGTCATTATGTGATGGTGGTTGTACAACGAAATTTCCTTGGAAGGTGAGAAGTGGAACGGATACCCCCACCTCTTGTGGAAGTGACACAAAATTTCCCAGTGTCTCCACCAGAGTACCATCGTCTGGGTCCTCCTCTCTAAAACCAAATATTATGACCAGTTCCTTACCCCCCTCCCCAACCTTGGTAGGACAGGCCTCTGAGTGTGCAGAATGCCCCTCCAAAGGGTGACCCGACCTGTGTAAAACGTTAGGAACAGATAACGACATTTTATTCCCTTCCCGAGAATGAGTACTAAGTGGGTCTACCAATTGAGACAAAGTCCTCAGTTGGCTATGATTACCAAAATCCAATCCCACAGGGTCAACCTTTGAAGTCTGACCATCTGAAAAGGGGTGCACAATCTGACCAGGCACCAGACAAGAAGCGTCCAGAACATTCTTTTCTAGAGAGGTCAAAGGAAGATACAAAGAAAGACAAAAAGACCTGAGCTTACCTGTAAGAGAGTCGGAATCCAAAATAGGTGGTGAGTCCTGCGTCTTGAACATAGGATAATCTCGAGCAATGGAGTCCATGGCAGGCGACTCACATCTAGGAAAATTTCGAATGTGGGATGATTCAGACTCTTCCTCATCCATCAGATCCAGACATGTATTTTTAAGGTGTCCAGTCTTACGACACCTCAAACAGCGAAAGGGTAAACCCAGATAATCAAGCCTTTGTGTAAACAGTTGGTCCCTCCACTAAATCGCGATTATTTCATGTAGCCCGAGTGTATATCCACCTCAACTAAAACCTATCCTAGCTTCCTATCTGGAGCACGTAGTGTTTTCTCATCGACACCAATGAAACGGCCTAAGGAATTTCCTATCGCCATTAGTGTCTTATGTGTCCAAAAATTGAGTGGGAGACCAGGTAAGAGGACCCATAGATGTCTAAACTAGAAGTAGCCATGTGCAGGGTCGAATGAAAGTTTCCATTTCTTAAGCATAATGCTACCTCCATCATAGGGCCACAACCCCTCAATAATCTTAGCAACATCTTCCGGAGAGTGAAATTTAAAGAAGAACCAACCCTGCGGAAGGTAAAAAACAGTTGGAACATAGCCCAAAATGGGAAATCAATGGGTTTTTACCCAACTGTAGAGAGGTGTGGTACACTTATGGTGATACGAAAATCTCCCAACTAAAGCATTTAGAGAAAGTCTTATTTCTTTCTCTATCCCGAGGTCATCACCCAAAACCATTTTTATTTTGGTCATGTTTGGTAGCCACACTTTCTGAACGTTCTGTCTCCAGAGAAACCAATAGTCTATGGAGAAACACCCTCTAGTCATGAACGAGAACTGCAACCCACTGTGCAATCATATGCAGCTCGAGCACATTTCTCCATCGAGCTAAAAAAAGGTAAAGGTGCCTTACAAGGATTAGGAGTAAATGTCAACTGTGGCCCAGTTCCTAGGGTAATAAACCTTCATTGGTGTGAGAATCTGGGGAGATGTGTAATGGATCAGAGTAAAAAAAAACTCACCTACTCTGAGGCCACCTCGTCAGTTGCACTCATAAGTGCGCCAATGACCTCCTCCGTCATATGTTAACACAGTATTTTATAACTCGCCACCTAGTAAACCACAGTAATGAGCCTCGGGAGTGAGAACCAACACTAAGCCACAGGTTCAGTATCGAGAAGGATCATAATTAAGGCGGTTTAATACAAGACTAATGAGGAGGACATGGTGAGTTAAATCATTGTCAAATCCATATCCACCAAGAGTTATGACAATACGATCCTCCAACTGTAGCAAGAACCCCGCCAAAAGGAAAGAAACTCTTACCTTAACTAAATCCAAAATACCACACTAAAAACAGTCGGTCATTCTAAAAGATTCAAACCCCGACGACCTGCAACTAAACCACCAAGTCACCAAGTCACGAAAACACCAAGAGGATTACAGCTAAGACAACGCTACACAACAGGAAGTACATCTAGAAACAGTTAGAACATCGCTTGTAGTAATTATGATCAAATAAACCACTAAGAAGAAAACTCGTCGTCGAGTAATGTCCTCAGCACCATTGGAGGAAAGCTCCATTGAGTTGCATGTTTCAAAAATATATTCCCACCCAGCTCCCTCTATCCAAAAGAAGCTTCTTCCGATAAAATTGGAACGATAGAGAGAATATTAGCATGGCCCCTGCGCAAAGATGATACGCACAAATCGAGAAATGGTCCAAATTTTTTATTTAGTAAAACACTTGACACATAGACAAGTGAGAAAACTTATTTGAACACTAAACAAAATTCATCATTTGTTATGGACTTAGAATCTTTGTTGTGTTATGATTCTATTGAAAAATCAAAAGCAGATGTAACAACAAACTTTTTTCTGGTGGAGTGAAAAAAGTTTTTTGCTAGTTATGGACTTAGAATCTTTGTGTGTTATGATTCTATTGAAAAATCAAAAGCAAATTTGAAAGTGAAGGGGAAATACTACAAAGTTTGACCAAAAATATTTGAATTTTTCCTATTAGTGAAAAGAGTATTTGACATTTCATTTTGGAATGATATGAGAAGAAATGTGTAACCCACTTAGCTAAGCAATTGTTTTCAAAATATTCACTTGCATGTGATGATGTATTGCCTTCATTTGACAAAGGAATGCAAAAATCCATGAGCTAATTAACAAAGCCACTTGGTGTGGTTTAAAGGCAGAATAATAATGATCACAATGTAACAAATAACATACTTGTTTATAAAAATGTTTTAGGAGAAACCACAAAACGTTTTATAGCAATTGCACCTATTGTTGTAAAGGACAATCATGTTAATGAAATTTTGGGAGGAGATATAATTTATGGTCAATGAAGATAATATTGATGTTAATGTTGTAAACATTTTGAAGTTTATAAGATAAATTATTATAAATAAACGTCTTTTAGAAGAAATAATTACTTCTATTGAATTTATTTAATCAATGATGTTTTATAATTATTTTTTCTTTTAATAAAAAAATGATTTTCATACACTGGATATCAATTCAAAATAAAACTTTTGATATTGCAATTATATTTTCTCTTTTTTTGTATGCTAAGTTTTATATTTTTATTATAAATGAAATGTTATAGTCATCATGCCTTATAGCCTTCCATATAGGAAACTAAGGTTTTGAAAAAAATATTTTCATGGTTTTCCAACACATATCTGTATAAAGTCATGTCTATAAGTCTATTGTCTAGCTACCTTTATCTATGTAATGTGCATTTATTTAAGACAATAAACATAGTCATTATGGAAACATAGATAAAGTTGTTTTTGCATTCTTGTTCTATTCTTGACTATTCTGATTTGGTTCCTCTAAGTCAGTTTTAGACTTGTCTTGGTCTTCCTATTGTCCATACTCCTTGATTTCCATGGGGTTTGTAGCTCCCCCTCCCATGCATGGTTTTGTGGGTTTCTTCTGCATTGTGATCGTTTCTTTAATTTGACTTCCTAGTTGCACGAAACGGACTTGCAAGGCATATTGACCCAAGGATTCCATTTTTTTTCCATCGTCATGATCCAACAATCCATTTCATCCATTTTGGCTACGAACTAAACTTGGGGAATGTTTTGTTCTTCCATTACCTGTTCCAGGATAGATTTGAAGGTCCAATGGAGCTCTATTGTATTTTTTAGTTTTGTGTCACGAATTTGGGAGAACCCATAGTCCTTCACCCAACCATACATTTCCTCGACAATCTCCCTCTTGGACTTTTCATTCTTTTGTTGCTACGCTTGTGCCTCACAATGCTCTAGATGTTCCTTAGTTTCTACCTTGAATTGGTTATGGTAAAAAAAATTGGCTTCCTATGCCTCTAGATGTGCTTTGGGAATGTGCCTACCCTTTTCCACCTGTTATGTTTCCTCTGGGTGCATAGTCCTCTTTCCTTTCATGTTGCTTTCATTTTCCTACTACAACTCCTCCTCTTGGTGAATATCCTTTCCCTTGGAATCAAGATTCCTTCTACATCCTAATTGTTTGGATTTCTTATTATCCATTCTAAGGTGACTCGTACTCTAATATTGGTCAATAGGATGGGGTTTGATATACCTATTCCACCTGAGCATGTCTTCCTATGCATGTATCCCCAGAAGTCCCCTTCATTGGATTGTTGTGGAGGATTGCATACCATATACCACTTGAGCACCATGATGAGTTATGGATGTTCTATGGACCAATGTTCCACTACTAGGGTTAGTTGTTTTTCCCCTCATTCTATGTTTACCTTTGTCTACAATTCCCCCCTTATGCATCCACGAAGGGGGATTTAACCTTGGACCCTAGATGGTTCTCAAGTAGGATCTTCTCCTTAGACTCCTACCAAGACTCACAGTGGCCCGAAACCTTAACTTAGTCCTTATGTTGGTTTTCCTTTTTGAATCAACGATATCCATACGCTGCCCTTTCCTCCCTCATAAATTCATAATGCATCCTTAGGATTGTGGATCGATTGTTCCATGATGGGTTCGAGAGTGGAAGGAGTTGATCGTGGTAGTGATTGAGACAATAATGTAATTCTACCGTTGGTTAGTTATGGTCATAATCATGTTTGTCATACAAAATTTTCTCTTTCCTACCATTGTCACACATTCCCCTTCTCTCCCATCCATGTGATCCCAGATTTTCTTGAGTTTTTTCTTCATGATTACATGATGCCTATGGGATAGTCTAGATCGAATTGGAATGCATGAACCTTGGGCTCACATTGAATACCCTCCTTTCTCTCCTATGATTGTCTATTTTTTTAATGGAATGGCAATTTGTTTTGAGTTGGCTTGCCTCTACCCTATCCCAAATAGGATTGTTTGTGTATTTGGAAAATTCATTTCTTCATTGGCTAACCTATCTACTATCTTGTTTTCACTTCTATGCAATTGCAAGGGAATAATATTTATCGTGAAGCTAATGAAATTGGCCACCTGCACCAACTTGGCAACCAGACACCAATTCTTTGAAAATTTATCGAGGTTCAAGTTGCTCCATACCTTCTTGATGGCCTAAGTGATTAGTTCCAAATCTCCTTCCATTGCGACATTGTTGTAGGCCACTTTGTGTGCTATCTATATACCATGCATCAAACTATCAAATTCTGCAACATTATTATTGTTGTTTCCCAAGTTAATCGCAAATATTTTCAATATTGAGCCATGATGGTCTCTAAATACTCCTCCCGCAATTGTTGGTCCTAGATTCCCTTTGGCTAACCCATCAAAATTGAGCTTGATGAATCCTAGTGGGGGCATATACCATGAATCCAGAGAGGTTTTCATTTTTTTTCGAGTGTGTTGAATCGGTGGTATAGGGATTTGTTGAATATTCCATTCCTATATAATGCTATTTTCCACTCCTTGAATTTATTTTTCCTTGTCCAGCCACTGAATTGCAGTGATAGATTCTTGAATGTTATGTTGGATGATATACTAGACCTTGATCATGCTTTTATGTTGTCCCCTAAATACTATATCATATAACAAAGGTTGCTCTTCAAACCATTAACACCTCAAGCATAAAGGGCTCATCCATGCCAAAAATAGTTCATGCAATGCTTCCATTGATTCTTAGAGAACATGATGAAACAAAAAATTGATTGAGTTGAATGAGGTAAGTTAGATCTCAATCAACCAATATTTCACCCACCATTGTTGGATCAAGATCCATGATCCAAATTTGAGTGTTAGGTTTCATGTATAGGGGGGTTACAAGGGTTGGCATTAGATAACCCGTCTACTTCTTGTTTCAGTGGCATGTCCTCCTCCCTTTTTTTTCACTACAAATCCCAAGGTAGCTTCAACCACCAGGCTTGTCAACTCAACTAAATAATTTGTCTAGGTCCATAGTTCAAGCAACAAAAGAGGTTATGAGGGTCACAACCTTAGCTTATATCACCTAGGACACATGCCAAGAAAAACATTTTCCACCAAAATTGAATGTTATCATACAAATTAGAGCACTTAGTGGGTTAGTTCTAGGCTAGTATTCAATGTCATTTGCCATTGATTGCACACTAACTGCTAGAGATCAATCAACCAATATTTCACCCCCTACCATTGGATCAAGATCCACAATCCATATTTGAGTGTTTGGTTTCATGCATAGGGGGTAGGATGGTTTACATTAAATATCACTTGTACTACTTATGCCAGTGGATTGTCCTCCTCGCTTTGTTTTCACTACAAATCCAAAGGTGGATTCAACCATCAGGTTTATCAACTCAAATAAATAATTTTCCTAGGTCCATAGTTCAAGCAACAAAAAAGGTCATGATGGTCACAACCTTAGCTTATTTCACCTAGGACCCATGTACAAAACAACCATTTTTCACCCAACTTCAATGCTTTGCACAAATTAGGGAACTTATTGGGTTAGTTCTATGATAGTATTCTTTCCCATTTGTCTTTTCTTGCACTCTAACTATTATTTTGTAGGTACAAAGATCAAAATGAAATCATTGGGAAAGTATAATAACTACCACAACATATGATAATCAAATTGTTTGTAGGTACATGAGTAGAACATTTTCATAGTTGCATCAATATATCAACATCATAATATGCCACCATCATAAATTTATCATCATGATAGCCATAGTCATCACATTAAATGCATAAATGGTTGGTAAGCCTCATGAGATATCATCATAACCATAGAAGTGAGATGGATAATGCTTCCATAATAAATCCATCAACACGATTATTACTCTGGTGCACATTTAATTGGATATGCAAATGAGGATTCCAAGTTTTAATCAACGTATGGAAATCTAGATTAATATCTTACATGTCAAAGGTTCATACCATACTCACATGAAAATCCCTTCAGTTGTCCCTATGGAACACCCATCCCAAAAAAAAATTATGTGTCCAAACCCTTGCCTCACATTATCATTCATTTCAACACATCAGTCTTCATGACAAGCTATGTGCATTAGCTCTTCCCTCTAAGTCTATGTCTCCATAATTCCCTGAACTTATCCATCTTCAAACACATTTAGGAGGCAATGGAAAATTTTCCCCAAAAATAATCAGGGTCGGGTGATCTCAATGATTCACAAATAGGGGTAAGGACATATCAATGAAAGTATATCGATGGTCAAATATATCCCTATGGAGTTATATTGATGGTTAATGTCAACTCACAACAACTGCATTCATCAAAGACTCATGTGTTGTAAAATGCCATGGATGACCTAGAAGAGTCTTTCCCAAGCATATCAAAGATTCATAAGTGCTCATGAGATTTAGTCTCATTGGAGGTTCGATAAGTTGGAATGACCATGAGTGTTAAAAAATTTCATTGTAGTGTGTCCAAGAGTATATCCCTCCACTAGTGTTAAAAATTGTAGTGTGGCCAAGAGTATATACCCCCACAATTAATCAAGGATACCTTCCAACATGAAGATTTTATCAATATTCCAAGGACCAGCTCCCCCTACTAATGAAAATCTACCACATATATTTCTTTGAAAGAAGGTGATGGAAAATGTGTGAAGGTTTCCATTTATTATCCCATTACAACATTAATTCCCATATGAAGAATGGGTCTCACCATTAAGATCAAGGAAAAGGTGCTCCTCTTCTCTAATTCTACATGAAGACCTGAATAAGAAGAGAGCTCTAGTGAAAATATTAAACTTCTAAATACCTCATGTTTCCACTATTTAAAAGTGATCTAAAAATGAAGAAGACTTGTATTCTTGAAAAGTTAAATTTTTTGTGTTAAAAGCAAATGGATCAACTTTGCAACACATTATTAATAGGATTTACTTATTCAAGATGCATATAAATAGTATCATAATCAAAGAACATAAACACATAACACAGCAAATGATAAAGGAGTTCACCCCTCTCTTGGGCTACATCTCCTGGTCCAGCTTCCAATGGATCATTAGTATTATTTTCTCAAAGTGCTCAAAAACATGCTTTACAATGCTCAAAATGACCAACAGATTGCTCCAATGGCTTCAGAGTGTCCAAAAACCCCTAGCTAGGATTTTTCGGCACCTCGTTTGGCCAAAAAACGAAGAAGATAGGCTTCCTTGAAGTCTCCTCTTCAAGCTTGTTGTCTCTGCATCTACAAATTGCACCCTTGTACATTCAACCTAGCACACACACTATTTAAAGCGTAAAAACCCAGCACCGAACGCAACCGCACCAACGGTGCAAAATGTAGGACGGTTATGGGCACGCCAGCCCCTAACTGCCAAACTCGTGGGCACATGGGTCCATGTGACCTCGCGCAAATATAAAAGGGCTAAGTCTTAAAACCAACTCCCCCGCACGCTCCGTGGCAAGGTCACATGTCATGGGTCATGTGACCGGAGGCTAAACCATTTGCAATATGTAAACCCATGCGCATTTTGAACTGTGGTCATATGGATATAATCATACAACCACGGGTCGGGTCTAAGCCCCGGCCCGACCCTCCGCCGACATGCATATAATTCAAACTTATATAGATTTCAAAGCATATAGTTAATAAGAAACAACGCATGGTGCACTGGTAGGGCGGCCATTACCAAATCTTTGCACGGTGGGGAGGTCTGAGGTTCGAATCCCACGGACTTCATAAAGATTTGAACCAATACAATGGTGCCACGTGGCAGCCCATGACTGGGCCACGTGACACCACACCATTTGTTCAATAAATGCCACGTGTTGCATTGTGATTCGACCACATATGCCAATAAATGATTTCCATGTCACCAAATACCATGTCAGCATACATCATGCCACGTCACCTGTACGGCCTCTGCCACGTAATCCTGTACGCACTGTACGGACTGCACAGTCGGCGTTTTTTTTTACCTGTTTGATGATTCGAACAGATCATGATATCTCTCGCTCCCGATGTCTGTTTGAACCCAAACGAATTGTGTTGGGTTCGTGACGATTAGGGCTACGCTCCTGTTCATTTTGAAGTGATTCCGAACACTTTGAATTTTTGAGCAAAATTTGATCCCCTGATCAAAAAGTGACACCTCCACCACCATTGGGACCAACAAGCTTATCCTCCAACTAGGTATTGGATTTTAGTGGGTAAGTTACATCCATAGCCCCACTTAGTACTTTTTCTCTCTACACCACTATCCACGATGCCTAAATTCGCAAAAGCTTCCTCTAGGGATTCTTACTCTCGATCTTCTAGTCATCATTTATATGTGAATGGCATATCATCCTCCAATATCTCCTCATTTATACATAATCTCTCTAAATTATCTCCTCCCACCATCTAATGTGCCACTTGTCACCAGTTGATAGGGTCTACCTATGATTGAGTCATGCAAAAATAAGAAAGAAAACCCTATTGGACCTCTCACCTATCTCAACACATTGTCAATTAGACATACCCATTCCTAAAGTTTCGTGAGCTATGAATTAATAATGGCAACCCGTCCATCTCATCTATCATGTCCTCATATGGTAAAAATGATATCTTCGCCATCACAACCAAGTCTATATCTACCATGGTTTACACCTCACTAGGTTCAATGTTGTCTTTCCTCAAAGTAAAATTGAACAAATACCTTTCCCTATTTGGTGACTAAATGAATAACCTATAATTTATATTGTTTCACAATCAAGGCCAATATAGAACCAATAATTTTCATAAGTGGGTCCAAGAGTTGATAACCTTCTTCACCCTCATCTTAGGAAGGGACAATCATTTCATAGTGGATGAGGACATGTTGGACATTCTATATATCTTTCATGACTTTCCAATTCCTTCATTTATATATGTCAAAGCCATCACCATAAATATGACGAGCCAATTGGTAAATTTCAAGGTTGATAAACTTATTCACTATCCCTCTTATGTAATCTACCTCTTCATGTTTTACTATATTTCCTCGGCTCACTTAGAACTACAAAAAAATTCAAATATGGTAAATCCTCTAGGTGTATTGACTAGTTATCGTAGGTTAAAAAGGATGAGAATGATTCTTCGCTATTCAACTATGTCAACAAGTTCATGTATGCAACCTTTGTAGTCATAACAGGGAGGGAACTAGAGAGAATGTTGTAGGATATTTTACCCTACTTGTAATTGAATATTGAGCATAGGAGAGGGGACTAGTTTTGTAATTGAGTATTATGCATATGAGAGGGGACTAATTTTGGGGGCAATATTTACTTTTATCAAGATGTATGGAGTGGAATTGGCCTCTTATAGACTCCCCAAGCTCCTCACCCTAAGTATTTTTGTTCTTGATTATGTTAGATAGTTGTTTCAAATTGATGAATCCTATTTCTTGAAATCCAAAAAGAAAATATACATTAACTATCCCATCGTCATGGGGGGATTTTTATTTTCAGGCAATAATGTTGGAAAGGCATCGACCAACATCCTGGAAGAGATGAAATTCCATTTAGACAGACCATGGAAGTTTGATCCTTACTTCATAATAGTAACAACAAAGAGAATAAAAAATCTAGGGTCAAATGATCTTGAAAGCAAGCCCTTAAAAGAGACATTGGCAAACAAGAATTCTTGGATGGAGGTGAAGAAAATTTAATATTTCGATGCACACCCTACCAAGGCAATGTCAAATTCCTTCCCTCCCAATAAAACTAATAAATTGAATGTGTCACCTTATTAAACATTCTATAGGCCTAAGGGAACAATGATGACAAAGGAGGAGATGAAGTTTACAACCTTCATTGAGGAGAGAAGGAAGTAAGTGTTTAAATATAGTTTCAATGAACACAATATGGAGGCATGGTGGAGGATGGGATAGTACCTTGGAGTTGATAATATCCCTTATTACAAAATGCCTCAAGATGAATATTTTTTCAAGTTATATGATGAAATTCATGACAAGGATGATGATGAAAATGAAGGGGAGGATGAAATTACAACAACATGGGTAGCTAAGATAGTAGACACTTCAAGAATCAATGACTCCATCACATTCCTAGGAGGGTACCCATAAAAACTCACAAATTTAAAGGGTTCTACGATAATCCAAATTATGGGATTTACAAGAAAATGGGGTTAAGAAAATAATCTCAGGGTATATTTGAAAGGACAAACATTACCTAGGATTAGGTCCTAATCCTAATACCCCAATGATCAATTATGGATACCTTCAATCAACCTTCACACCAACATCAGAAAAGAAAGAAAATTTTGATAAGGTAATGGAGGATTTGAGAAAAAGACTCCCATCCCTTGTGCTCATTGACTTGTGCCAACTAGAAGAAGGATCTTAAGGACGGAAGCTAGAACCATCACCTTAGTATATTAGCAACCAATCTGCCTTGATGGTTGGAGAGGATGAAAAGAGGAAAGTAGATAACATAGCACAAAGGTAGGAAGAAGAGAAAGAGTAGAAAAAACAAGGCTACATGAGAGACTACAAAGAAAATAGTAGAATAATCATAATAGAAAAAAAAAAAAAGGTAGAAGAGGAAGAGCATAAAAAGAAGGATGTATAATAGACTACCAGGAAATTAACAAAGGAAGCAAAGGAATCTACCAGAAAATTTAGAAGAAGAAACTACAAGAAAATATGAGAAATAAGTAGAAAATAAATTTTTTGAAGAGGAGGCAACCAAAAAAGATAAAGAAAGAATAGAGCAAGAAAATTAAAGGCTTGAAGAAGAGTAAGGGAAGGAGACTAATTATGGGGAGAACAAGAAAAAGAAAAGGGAAAATGGGTAGAATGGCAAGGATGTTGAAACAAAGAGGACTAGGATTGAGGTATCAGAAAGAGTAATACAAGGAGGTGCCGAGAACATCCCTAGATAGTAAAATATTCACAAGGAGGTGCCGAGAACATCCCTATATAGTAAAATATTCTAAAAGTGGCCAGGGGCTCCTCTCACACCATCCAACACTCTCACTTCCCCTCCAAATACTCTAATGTGCTTTCCCTAGTTGTATTGGGATGGATTCCTAGCACACTTGGTTCTAGCTCTTCATAAGCATCCAACCCTTTTCCCTCATGGATAGATATTTTCCAACCCCTTGATTCATTTGACCCCTCCAAGATAGTCAAGGAAGAAAAGGAGAGAAAAATAACCAACAAATATGCTTTGGTTTCCACAAAACCTTCTGATCCCACTACCCAACCTAGACTCATTCCCATTTATGATGATAGGATTGTTCAATTCAATAATTGTTCAAAGGCCATATTTAAAGATGGGGCCCTTGGACTAGAGGACTGGTTCAAGACCTCTGACTTACCACCCATTGATGACATCATGATGGCAAAGAGAACTAGTAATATGGTGTATGATAAGTTTTGGGAAATGAAACATCAAGAGAGCTTGATTAAAGCAACAAGTATGTAGAACCTATTCAATAGAAGGAAGGAAAACTTGAAGAAGTAGGTACAATGGACATAAGTATCAGTTCAGAACATTTAAAGAAGAACAGATAGGAAGATCTCAATTTTCTATACAATATCTTATGCGATATAAATCCTTTGAGAAACCAATGGTCTTTCTAGGAAGACAATTTCTTTCGGATCCCTTCCTATTTCAATATCAATCCCTTTTGTTTTCATGTCGAGAACTTTTTGCAACTAAAGAAATATTGAAAAGGATTTATATTACTTATGGTTCAATGAGAAAGTTGAAAGAATATTAGAAAAAATTACATGAGGAAAGGATTGAAGTGGCACCACTTAAAGAGAAAAAGGGGAATTGGAAAACAAGGTATGAACAAGACTTGAAGGAGGCCAAACTATAGGCAATGATGAAGGCAATCAATGGCAGAATTTAGGGTTATGTCCTTGAAAATACCCCCAAAATCATTGATCACCTGCACGTTTACCTAGAATTTGATGGTATACATATGCAGGTTAAAACATATTTAAGTTATATTTATAAGGAGGTGGAACACAGGGTTCCAGAGGAAAATACAATGTATAAGGTCCTAAACAAAATTCTATCCCAAACCCTAGGATTATTAGGGGTCACGAATATAAATTTTGTATCAATGTATGTTGTCTCCTACAATGCTAAGCTCAAAATATGGAGAATTAAAAATAGGAGGGTTACAATAGTAGAAACCTCCATTAGAGACTTAATTGGTGATATGGTGAGTAAGATAGGCAATGGCCTTCCACGCTTGTGGGATAATGAGCTAGCATTTCATACTCTAGAAGTCTATAATGAGTTGTTGAAAGCAACAAAGTTCAAGCTCTCAAATGTGATGGACAAAGGAACTATTCCTTCACCTCTAAAAGTTTTCAATCAATTGCACCCCTCTATTTCCACCTAGACACTCATAAATCACCTTACGCTTCACCTACCCCCCATAGATCATGAAAAAAAGATATAGAAAAATATTTAATAATTTAAAAAATGGGAAAGCAATCAACAATGAGTGATGGTGACAACTCAGTATCATCTATGAGTATCCTACTAAAGCCCCACAAAAGTATGTATTGTAGGAGGTGCTCCCCCTTGTTGAAGTGATGTCAAGACAACAGATCCCATCTTAGTGGCCAGCACCACCAAATTTATCACGGATGAAACCACCACCCAAAAACTCAAAAACAAGTGGTTCTAAAAGAGAAAGGGGACAAACATAGTAAGTAACCATTTTCAGTTATGGTTCTCGCGTTATTCATATTTTTGTAGCATTAAGGAATAGTCGTGGCCTTAATCGTGGATTAGGCTCCTAAGAGAGCAAGTATTAGTTAGAATTAGCATCAAGCTAGTCAATTTTATAAGGAGCCTCAACATCAATAAAAGTGATCGAGAAATTGTGTATTGTTAGGCTCACAAGATTTGGAGAGTCAAGCCCTTTCACTATATAATTTTTGTTGCTCCATGTTGGGAGGATTTGTCAAATTGGGTCCATTTTCTTCTTTCCTCTCATTCTCTTTCTCTTTATAAACATATGTGTAAGATCCAAATTTTGGGAAGGAAGTAATAGAGGCCCAAGACTAAGAGTTTATAGTCTCCACCTAGTGCCATCATTGTAATACAAAGAACTATTGAATTTATTCTATAATCATGATTGAGGCGCATTGCTAATGGTGAAATAATAAATGTCAAGCAAGTTATGTTGGTGTTCTTCCATTTTTATCATATTCTTATATTGAATGAATGGATGGATCTATGCTCGCATGCGTACCATGGATATGTTAAGAAAGATAGTAGTGTTCAACCTCCTCTTATGATGCATGTTGATGTTATTTTTCATTATGTCTTTTGAAGATGGAATCATGATTAAGGCTCCCTTTTGAATTAGATTATTAAACTTTGTATCTAAAAATTTGCAGTAACTCTTTCCCTTTCACCATAAATAACACAAGTAAATATTTAAAGTTGTAGAGACTATTTCAATGCACTATCTCGTTTCTACAATAAATCCATTTGGAGCTTCATAGACAAAGTTTTTCTTGTGTGAGAAGCAAGAATAATAACTTTAGGACATTCAAGGGTAACTCCTCTATCTCAAGGACTGGCTTGAAGGCCAAGAGTGGCCCAAGAAGGTTCTCCTCCATATTATTCCCTACCATTGAGTCTCTATGAAAGAGGGAACAACCTAGGGGACAACACCTCCTATGGTTGTTTGCATAGAGATCATTCTTTTTTATACAATGAAATCCTTGAGGGAATTGAACTTAGGAAAACTATTGACCCAGCTCCTCTATGACTGTTTGCATAGAGATCAATCTTTGAAAATGGCTTGAGCGAATTGAACTTAGAAAATGTACATGTAAAACTCGAATTTAGTGACAATGAAAAGAGCTTTGCTCATTAGAATAAAGACTATAATCTACCAATATCACTCATGTAAATGTCCATGTCCTCTTCATTATCTAGTAAAAATTTCAAATTCAATTTAAATCTTCACCGGGAAGACACAATTGACAAAAATAAGTAGAAATACATTGAGAATTATGAATTTTCAATGCTTAGCAGGGAGTTGTTTCTTCCTTTCAAAGCCACTTTGTCCACATGCTCTTTATTAGTTGTATCATGCCTTAATTTGGCATGAATATTATTATACCCCTTTTTGAAAAAGATAAAAAATTTGAAAAAAATCAAAAACTTTAGTTTCTTTTAAAAATAAAGTTATTTTCCTAAATCTATATTGCTGTTTCTATTAAGTGTTTGAAAGATATATCACCATATTGAATGTATTGTTCATATGCTTGCAATAATTTCCTTTACTTTGAGACTCCATGTTATTGTTGTTGATGTCAAAACTAGAAAGTTTAGAAACCAACATCTTAACCTCTTGATCGACATAAACTTTAAAGAATTAAAACACTAATCTTTTATAACTTTATTTTCTTTTTTGGTATTTTTGTTTTATAATTTGAATCTTTTTATATATTAATTAAAACTTAATTAAATTAGAAACATAAATAAATATTAATATTTAAAATTTACACTAGTGATCATGAAGAAAAGATTGGAATATATAATAAAGTAAAAATAGCATTCCAGAAAAAAAGAAAAGAAGAGAAAAGATTAAAATATACAATAAAGTAAAAA
>JZKD02S1098462.1:54721-67500 GCA_000966675.3 Picea glauca | reverse complement strand
TGAACCCGTAAATCTTGGACTATTGAAAAGAAAACAATTTAGAAAAACACTCCAATATTAATTCCTACACACCATCAGCCTCTTACCCAAATTTTTTTCTCTCCTCGCTGGCTGCTTGATGCTCGTTTTATATTGTGTGTTGGACGGTTCTAGCACTTTGGGCAGTTAAAATCTAAAGCAAACCGCTTGGAATTTCCTCCATAATTAAATAAAAAGCATTTCATGCATCATTTGGTCCATCATCACGATCTAGCAATCCATTTCGTCCATTTTGGCTACGAACTAAACTTGGGGAGTGTTTTGTTCTTCCATGACCTGCTCCAGGATAGATTTGAAGGACCAATGAAGCTCTGTTGTATTTTGCAGTTTTGTGTCACAAGTTTAGGAGAACCCGTAGTCCTTCACCCAACCATACATTTCCTCGGCAATCTCCCTCTTGGACTTTTCATTCTTCTGTTGCTAAGCCTATGCCTCACAATGCTCTACCTTTTCCTTAGTTTCTACCTTGAATTGGTTATGGTAAAATTGTTTGGCTTCTTATGCCTTTCGTTGTGCTTTGGGAATGTGCCTACCCTTTTCAACTTGTTCTATTGCCTCTTGGTGCATAGTCCTCTTTCCTTTCATGTTGTTTTTCTTTTCCTGGTACATCTCTTCCTCTTAGTGAATACCCTTGCCCTTGGAATAAAGGTTCCTTCTACATCCTAACTGTTTGGATTTCTAATTATCCATTCTGAGGTGACTCGTACTCTAAGATTGGTCAATAGGATGGGGTTTGATTTACCTATTCCACCTGATCATGTCTACATGTGCATGTATCCCCAGAAGTCCCCTTTGCTGGATTGTTGTGGAGGATTGTGTACCATATACCACCTGAGCACTGTGATGAGTGTTCTATGGACCAATGTTCCACTACTAGGGTTAGTTGGTTTTCCCCTCGTGCTATGTTTCCCTTTGTCTGCAATTCCCCCCTTATGCGTCCACAAAGGGGGATTTAACCTTGGCCCCTAGATGGTTCTCATGTAGGATCTTCTCCTCGGACTCCTGCCAAGACTCACGGTGGCCCAAAACCTTAACTTAGTCCTTATGTTGGTTTTCCTTTTTGAATCAACGTTCTCCATACACTGCCCTTTCCTCCTTCGTAAATTCATAATGCATACTTGGAATTGTGGATCGATTGTTCTATGATGGGTTCGAGAGTGGAAGGAGTTGATCATGCTAGTGATTGAGACTGGAATGTACTCTGTTGTTGGTTAGTTATGGTCTTAATCATGTTTGCAGTACAAAATTTTATCTTGCCTACCATTGTCACAAGTTCCCCTGCTTTCCTGTGTGATCCCAGATTTGCTTGAGCTTTTTCTTCATGATTACAAGATGCCTATGGGATAGTCTAGATTGAATTGGAATGCACGAACCTTGGGTTCACATTAACTACCCTCCTTGTTCTCTTATGATTGTCTATTTTTTTAATGGAATGGCAATTTGTTTTGAGTTGGATTGTACCTACCCTATCCCAACTAAGGCATGTTTGCGGGTTTGGAAAAGTCATTGCTTCATTGGATAACCTATTTGCCAGTTTGTTTTCACTTCTATGCACATGCAAGGGCGTAATATTTACTGTGGAGCTAATGAAAGTGGTCACTTGTAGCAACTTGGAAACCAGGCACCAATTCTTTTCAAACCTTATCCAGGTTCAAGCTTCTCCAGACCTTCTTGATGGCCTGAATGATTAGTTCCAAGTATCCGTCCATTGTGACATTGTTGTAGGCCACTTTGTGTGCTATCTAGATACCGTGCATCAGACTATCCAATTCTACACCATTATTAGAGTTGTTTCCCAAGTCAATCACAAATATTTTCAATATTGAGCCATGATGGTCTCTAAATACTCCTCCTGCACCTACTGGTCCTAGATTCCCTTTGGCTACCCCATCAAAATTGAGCTTGATGAATCCTGGTGGGGGAATATACCATGAATCTAGAGAGGTTTTCATTATTTTTCGAGTGTGTTGAATCGGTGTTATGGGGCTTTGTTGAATATTCCATTCCTATAGAATGTTCTTTTCCACTCCTTGAATTTATTTTGCCTTGTCCGTCCACTGAATTACAATGATAGATTCTTGAATGTTAGCTTTGATGATATACTAGACCTTGATCATGCTTTTATGTTGTCCCCTAAATACTCTATCATATAGAAAAGTTTTCTCTTCAAACCATTAACAACTCAAGCACAAAGGGCTCATCCATGCCAACAATAGTTCATGCAATGCTTCCATTAATTCTTAGATCACTTGATGAAACACAAAATTGATTGAGTTGAATGAGGTAAGTTAGAGCTCAATCAACCAATATTTCACCCACCATTGTTGGATCAAGTTCCATGATCCAAATTTGATTGTTAGGTTTCATGTATAGGGGGGTTACAAGGGTTAACATTGGATAACCCTCGTATTTCTTGTGCTAGTGGCATGTCCTCCTCCCTTTGTTTTCACTACAAATACCAAGGTATCTTCAACCACCAGGATTGTCAACTCAACTAAATTATTTGTCTAGGTCCATAGTTCAAGCAACAAAAGAGGTTCTGAGGGTCACAACATTAGCTTATATCACCTAGGACCCATGCCAAAAACAACCATTTTCCACCAAAATTGAATGCTATCATACAAATTAGAGAACTTAGTGGGTTAGTTATAGGCTAGTCTTCAATGCCATTTGCCATTGATTGCACACTAACTGTTAGAGCTCAATCAACCAATCTTTCACCCCCTACCATTGGATCAAGATCCAAAATCCATATTTGAGTGTTAGGTTTCATGCATAGGGGGTAGGAGGCTTGACATTAAATATCTCTCGTACTACTTATGCTAGTGGATTGTCCTCCTCCCTTTGTTCTCACTACAAATCCCAAGGTAGCTTCAACCATCGGGATTATCAACTCAAATAAATAATTTTCCTAGGTCCATAGTTCAAGAAACAAAAAAGGTCATGGGGGTCACAACCTTAGCTTATTTCACCTAGAACCCATGTAAAAAACAACCATTTGTCACCCAACTTCAATGCTTTGCACAAATTAGGGAACTTAGTGGGTTACTTCTATGCTAGTCTTCTTTCCCATTTGTCTTTTCTTGCACGCTAACTATTCTTTTGTAGGTACAAAGATCAAAATTCAATCATTGGGAAAGTATAATAACTACCACAACATATGATAATCAAATTGTTTGTAGGTACATGAGTAAAACATTTTCATAGTTGCATCAATATATCAACATCATAATATTCCACCATCATAAATTTATCATCATGATAGCCATATTCATCACATTAAAAGCATAAATTGTTGGTAATCCCCGTGAGATATCATCATAACCATAGAAGTGAGATAGATAATGCTTCCATAATAAATCCATCAACATGATTATTACTCTGGTACACATTTAATTGGATATGCAAATGAGGATTCAAAGTTTTAATCAATGTATGGCAATCTAGCTTAATATCATACATGTCAAAGGTCCATACAATACTTACATGAAAATCTCTTCAGTTGTCCCTATGGAACACCCATCCCAAAAAACAATTAACTTTAACTGTCCAAACCCTTGCCTCACATTATCCTTCATTTCAACACATCAGTCTTCATGACAAGTTATATGCATCAGCTATTCCCTCTAAGTCCATGTCTCCCTAATTCCATCAACTTGTCCATCTTCAACCACATTTAAGAGGAAATGGAAAAATTTCACCAAAAATATTCAAGGTTGGGTGATCTCGATGATTCACAAATAGGGGTAAGGACATATCAATGAAAGTAGATCGATGGTCAAATATATCCCTATGGAGTTAGATGGATGGTTAATATCAACTCACAACAACTGCATTCATCAAGGAAGCATGTATTGTAAAGTGCCATGGTTGGCCCAGAAGAGCCTTGCCCAAGAATATCAAAGATTCATAAGTGCTCATGGGATTTGGTCTCATTGGAGGTTCGATAAGTGGCAATGACCATGAATGGTTGAGATTCCCCTCACCGAAATATATTGATAGACCTTATTTTCTCACAAGATATGGGAATATAAAAGGTTGTGGAGATGCAAAGTACAACAAACTAGTGAGGATGACCAAATGGAACTTGATCTATGACCCAAGATTCATCACATGAGTTGGGAAAGGTGGTTAGGATGATGAAACAAAATGTCAGGAATGGATAGGGATCACCCCACGGGACTTTATCAATCCCTCACATCACATCGTGGGGTTGTGGTCCATCGTGCATCCTAAAAAGTGAGACCACCACAATCAACTGAATGTCACCTCAACCAAGAAGATCTACATCCAACAATTATTCATGGGGTACCCCCCCCCCCCAACTAGTGTTAAAAATCATAGTGTGGACAAGAGAATATCCCCCCACAAGGAATCAAGGAGGCCTTCCAACATGAAGATTTTATCAAGATTCCAAGGACCAGTGCCCCCTACTAATGAAAATCTACCACATATCTTGGTCTAAAAGAAGGTGTTGGATAATGTGTAAAGGTTTCCATTTATTATCCCATTACAACATTAATTCCCATATGAAGAATGGGTCTCACCATTAAAATCAAGGAAAAGGTGCTCCTCTTCCCTAATTCTACATGAAGACCTGAATAAGAAGAGAGCTCTAGTGAAAATATTAAAGTTCAAAATACCTCATGTTTCCACTGTTTAAAATTGACACCTCCACCACTAATGTGACCAACAACCTTAGCCTCCAACTAGGTGCTGGATTTTACTGGGTAAGTTACATCCATAGCCCCACTCAATATTTTTTCTTTCTAAACTACTATCCACCATGACTAAAGCCACAAAAGCTTCCTCTAGGGAGTTTTACTCTTGATCTTCCAGTCGTCATTTAGATGTGAATGACATATCATCCTCCAAGCTCCCCTCCTTGATAGATAATGTCTCTAAATTATCTCCTGTCACCATCTAGTGTGCCACCTGTCACCAGTTGAAAGAGGATACCTGTGGTTGAGTCATGCAAAACTAAGAAGAAAACCCTATTGGACCTCTGGCCTAGATCAACACATTGTCCTTTAGACATACCCATTCCTATAGTTTCTTGAGCTATGCACTAAGAATGGAAACCCCTCCATCTCATCTATCATGTCCTCATATGATAAAAATGAGATCTTTGTCATGACAACCAAGTCTGTATCTAACAAGGTTGACACCTCACTAGGTTCAGTGTTGTCTTCCCTCAAAGTACAAATAAACAAATGCATTTTCCTATTTGGTGACCAAACTAAGAACCTATAATTGATGTTGTTGCATAGTCAAGTCCCTGATCCAGACCAATCCCTCCCATATAGAACCAACAAATACCCTAAATGGGTCTAAGAGTTGATAACCTTGTTCACCCTCATCTTAGGAAGGCACAATCATTTCAGAGTGGACGAGGGCATGTTGGCCATTCTATATATCTTTCATGAGTTACAAATTTCTTCATTTATATATGTCAAAGCCATCACCATAAATATGAGGAGCCAATTGGTAAATTTCAAGGTTCATAAACGTTTTCACTATCCCTCTTATCTAATCTACCTCTTCATGTTTTACTAGATTTCCTCCTTGGCTCACTTAGAACTACAAAAAAATTCAAAGATGGTAAATCCTCTAGGTGTATTGACTAGTTACCCTAGGTCCAAAAAGGATGAGAATGATTCTTCTCTATTCAAGTATGTCAACAAGTTCATGTATGCAACCTTTGTAGTCATAATAGGGAGAGAACTAGAGAGGATGTCGTCGGATATTTTACCCTACTTGTAATTGAATATTGGGCATAGGAGAGGGGACTAGTTTTGTAATTGAGTACTATGCATAGGAGAGGGGACTAGTTTTGGGGGAAATATTTATTGGTATCAATATGTATGGAGTGGAATTGGCCTCTTATAGACTCCCCAAACTCCTCACCCTAAGGATTTTTGTGCTTGAGTATGTTAGATAGTTGGTTCAAATTGATAAAGCATGTTTCTTGAAATCCAAAATGAAAATATACATTAATTGTCCCATCGTCATGGGGGGGTTTGCATTTTCAGACAATAAGGTTGGAAAGGCGTTTGCTAACATTCTGGAAGAGATGAAATTCCCTTTAGACAAACCATGGAAGTTTGATCCTCACTTCATAATAGTAACAACAAAGAGAAGAAAAAATATAGGGTCAAATGATCATGAAAACAAGCCTTAAAAGAGACATTGGAAAACAATCATTCATGGATGGTGGTGAAGGAAATTTTACATTTTGATGCAAACCCTACCAATGCAATGTCAAAGTCCTTCCCTCCCCATAAAACTAAGAAATTGAATGTGTCACCTTATTACACATTTTATAGGCCTAAGGGCACAATGATGACAAAGGCGGAGATGAAGTTTACAACCTTCATTGTGGAGAGAAGGAAGGAAGTGTTTAAAGATATTTTCAATGAGCACGGGATGGAGGCATGATGGAGGATGAGATAGTACCTTGGATTTGAGAATATCCCTTATGACCAAAATTCCCCAAGATGAATATTTTTTCAAGTTATATGATGAAATTCATGACAAGGATGATGATGAAAATGAAGGAGAGGATGAAATTACAACAACATGGGAAGCTAAGACATTAGACACTTCAAGAATCAACGAATCCATCACATTACTAGGAGGGTACCCATAAAAACTCACAAATTTAAAGGGTTCTACCATAATCCAAAGTATGGGATTTACAAGAAAATGGGGTTAAGCAAATAATCTCAGGGTATATTTGAAAGGAACAACATTGAGAAAAGGTCTAGAATCCTAGGATTAGGTCCTAATCCCAATACCCTAATGAACAATGATGGATACCTCCAATCAACCTTCACACCAACATCAAAAAAGAAAGAAAATTTTGATAAGGTGATGGAGGAGTTGAGAAAAAGACTCCCATCCCTTGTGCTCGTTGACTTGTGCCAACTAGAAGAAGGATCCTAAGGAGGGAAGCTAGAACCATCACCTTATTATATTAGCAACCTATCTCCCTTGGGGATTGGGGAGGGTGAAAAGAGAAAAGTAGATAAATTAGCACAAAGGTAGGCATAAGAGAAAGAGTAGAAAAATAAGGCTACATGAGAGACTACAAAGAAAACAATAGAATAATCATAATAGAAACAGAAAGGTAGAAGAGGAAGAGCATAAAAAGAAATATGTAGAATAGACTACCAGRAAATTAACAAAGGAAGAAAAGGMRGCTACCACAAAATTTCTAGAAGAAGAAACTACAAGAAAATACAAAGAATAAGTAGCAAATAAAATTGTTGAAGAGGAGGCAAGAAAAAAAGACGAAGAAAGAATAGAGAAAGAAAATTAAAGGCTTGAAGAAGAGCAAGGGAAGGAGACTAATGATGGGGAGAACAAGAAAAAGAAAAGGGAAAATGGGTAGAATGGAAAGGATGTTGAAACAAAGAGGACTAGGATTGATGTATCAGAAAGATTAATATAGGGTGTTGTCGAGAACATCCCTATATAGTCAAATATGTTAGAAGTGGTCAGAGGCTCCTCTCACACCATCCAACACTCTCACTTCCCCTCCAAATACTCTAATGTCTTTTCCTTAGGATGGATTCCTAGCACACTTGGTTCTATCTCTTCGTAAGCATCCAACTATTTTCCCTCATGGATTGATATTTTCCAACCCCTTGATTCATTTGACCCCTCCAAGATAGTCAAGCAAGAAAAGGAGAGAAAAATAACGAACAAATATGCTTTGGTTTCCCTAGAACCTTCTGACACTACTGCCCAACCTGGGCTCATTCCCATTTATGATGATATGATTTTTCAATTCACCATAACTACCCTAGATCCATTAGTTCAAAGGCCATATTTAGATATGGGGCCCTTGGACTAAAGGACTACCCAAGTCAGGTTCAAGACCTTTGAATTACCACCCATTAATGACATCATGATGGCAAAGAGAAATAGTAATATAGTGTATGATAAGTATTGGGAAATGAAACATCAAGAGAGATCGATTAAAGCAACAAGTATGTAGAACCTATTTAATAGAAGGAAGGAAAACTTGAAGAAGAAGGGACACTGGACATAAGTATCAGTTCAAAACATTTAAAGAAGGTCAAATAGGAAGATCTCAATTTTCTATACAATATCTTATGTGATATAAATCCTCTGAGAAACCAATGTTCTTTATAGGAAGACAATTTCTTTGGGATCCATTCCTATTTCAAGATCATTTCCTTTTGTTTTCATGTCGAGATTTTTTTGAAAAAGAAGAACTATTGATAAGGATTTATATTACTTATGGTTCAATGAGAAAGTTGGAAGAATCTTAGAAAAACTTACATGAGGAAAGGATTGAAGTGTCACCACTTAAGGAGGAAAAAGGGAATTGGAAAACAAGATATGAAGAAGCCTTGAAGGAGGCCAAACTATAGGCAATGATAAAGGCAATCAATGGCACAATTTAAGGTTATCTCTTTGAAAATAACCCCAAAATCATTGATCATTTGCACATTTACCCATAATTTGATGGTATACATAGGCAGGTTAAAACATATTTAACTGATATTTAGAAGTGGGTGGAACATAGGGTTCCAAATGAAAAGACAATGTATAAGGTCCTAAACAAAATTCCATCCCAAACCCTGGGATTATTAGGGGTCACAGATATAACTTTTGTATTAAAGGATGTTGTCTCCTACAGTGCTAAGCTCAAAATCTGGAGAATTACAAATAGGAGGGTTACAATAGTAGAAACCTCCATTATAGACTTCATTGGTGATATGGCGAGTATGATAGGCAATGGCCTCCCACGCTTGTGGGATAATGAGTTAGCATTTCATACTCTAGAAGTCTATAATGAGTTGTTGAAAACAACAAAGGCCAGGATCTCAAATGTGATGGAAAAAGGAACTATTCCTTCACCTCTAAATTTTTTCAATCAATTTCACCCCTCTATTTCCACCTAGACTCTCATAAATCACCTCACTCTTCGCCTACCCCCCATAGATCATGAAAATAAGATAGATCTAGACAAATATTTTATAATTTAAAAAGTGGGAAAGAAATCAATGATGAGGGATGGTGACAGCTCAGTATCATCTATGAGTATCCTACTAAAGCCCTACAAAAGTATGTATTGCAGGAGGTGCTCCCCCTTTCTCAAGTGATGCCAAGACAACATGTCCCATCTTAGTGGCCAACACCACCAAATTTATCACAGATGAAAACACCACCCCAAAATTCAAAAACAAGTGGTTCTGAAATAAAAAGGGGACAAACATCATAGTAAGTAACCATTTTCAGTTATGGTTCTCACGTGCTTCCTATTTTTGTAGCATTAAGGAATAGTTGTTGCCTTAATCATAGATTAGGCTCCTAAGAGAGCAAGGATTAGTTAGAATTAGCATCAATCTAGTCAATTATATAAGAAGGAGCCTCAACATCAATAAAAGTGATCAAGAAATCATGTATTGTTAGGCTCACTAGATTTGGAGAGTCAAGCCCTTTCACTATATAATTTTTGTTGCTCCATGTTGGGAGGATTTGTCAAATTGGGTCCATTATCTTCTCTACTCTCATTCTCTTTTTCTTTATAAACATATGTGTAAGATCCAAATTTTGGGAAGGAAGTAATAGAGGCCCAAGACTAAGAGTTTATATTCCCCACCTATTGCCCTCATTTTTTTTTTGTAAATAAAAGATCACTAAAAATATATTCACATACTTACGTGTCAATAAAAAAACATGATTCTTCCACCTGCCCTGCCATAGCAAGGAAACCAGGACAGGTGGCCATCAAACATGTCTGAAACTGTAACTAAAAACGGTTTTGACAAAAAAGAGAAGAGTGTTCTACTGTGCAATGGCCATGGCCGATTGTCTTAAAAAGCATGATAGAGAATTTTAATTCTCTGTGGAAATGATGAAAGAAAAAAGAAACCATGAAACCTGGGAGCTAGCTTGGACTCGATCATCCTTGAGCGTTGTAGGCTGGGACAAAGAATTGTTCATAGGTTGGACATATTTTTCTAGTTGGAGCAGTTGTTATCGCATCCATCAGGAGGTCCAAGTGTTGTCCCAATAAGTTCTGGATATGGGCATGTTCATCCATTTTTTGCCACAGCTCAAAGATGAGTTGAATGTGCTCCTCTACGAATCGAAGTGGGGTCAACAGAGGCAGTTCCTCCATCATATCAGCGTCCATTTATCCTGTTGCTTTAGTTGCGTCCCCTGCGTCCACTATATCCATTGCATTCACTGTGTCATCGTCATCCACCACGACCATTACATTCAAGGGAGTCTCTTGCCAGTTGGGGGGAATCTCTTCCTCCACTATGCAAGAGCCAGTGCCAAAGAAGTGGTCTAGAGAGTAGGCTCTTGGATGTTCAATTTTAGGACTGTGGTTGACTGGAGAGGCAGAATTTGCAGGACGGGGCATTTCTTCCATGGAAGGGACACTACCAAGGTCAATGGGGGGTTGGTTTTGCCTGAGACGACTGGCTATGATGAGGGAAAGATGGGTGGGGGGGAGATGATTGTGTCTAGTGTAGGCACTATAATATAGTGGGCCTCACTTGGATTTTCCTTGCTCCCTGGGCATGTTGCAAGCTTGGAAGAACTGAACCAGAGAGGGAAAGGGTGGGCACAAAGCAGAGAGGTTGTGGAGGATCCGGAGAAGGCCAACGAGAAAACAAGTTAAATGCCAAGGAGAAATGAGAGAATGTTCCATTATCCTAGCTACCATAAGGCCTTGTGAATTGATGTGAGCAGGAGCCATTAGGTCCAAGGTGACTGCAATCCTGGTGCAGGTACACCCGGCCTGGTTCACGCATGGCACTCTTAAATTACCTCGAGGTGTCCAACGCACCTCCATTGAATCATAGTGAATGCGATTCATTCAAGTTAGGGGGGACGGGAGGCTGGCGGCAGGGATTAATATCTCCATGCGCTACCTGGCGTCACCTGGATCCCACTTTCTTGCCATTTGTCACCCCATCCGGGGCACCTAGTGCCCTCATTGTAATACAAAGAACTATTGAATTTATTTAATAATCATGATTGAGGCACATTGCCAATGGTGAAATAATAGATGCCAAGCAAGTTATTTTGGTGTTCTTCCATTTTTTATCTTATTCTTATATTGAATGAATGGATGGATCTATGCTTTCATGTGTATGATGGATATGTTAAGCGAGATAGTAGTGTTCATCCTCCTCTTATGATGCATGTTAATTTCCTCTTATGATGCATGTTGATGTTATTTTACATTATATCCTTTGAATATGGAATCATGATTAAGGCACCCTTTTGAATTAGATTAATAAACTTTGTATCTAAATATTTGCAATGAATCTTTCTCTTTCACCATAAATAACACAAGTAAATATTTAAAGTTGTAGAGACTATTTCAATGCATTATCTGTTTTCTACAATAAATCAAGTTGGAGCTTCATAGACAAATATTTTCTTGTGTGAGACGCAAGAATAATAACTTTAGGAAATTCAAGGGAAACCCCTCTAGTTCAAGGACTGGCTTGAAGGCCTAGAGTGGCTCAGGAAGGTGCTCCTACATATTATTCCCTAGAATTGAGTCTCTATGAGAGAGGTAACAACCTAGGGGATAACACCTCCTATGGTCGTTTGCATAGATATCGTTCTTTTTTATACAATGAAATCCTTGAGGGAATTAGACCTAGGAAAATTATTGACCCGGTTCATCTATCATTGTTTGCATAGAGATAAATATTTGAGAACGGATTGAGGGAATTGAACTTAGGAAAACTGGTGACCCTGTTTGCCATCCATGAAAAAACACATGGCTTCAAGAAACTCTTTTGAATTGTTAATATACATGAAAAACTCAAATTTAGTGGCAATGAAAAGAGCATTGCTCATTAGGATTGATCTGGGATCTTTTGATCGAGGTGACTTATAAAGAATTGTATTAAATGAGCATAAATTAAAGTGCAACATAAAGAAGGAAAATCTCAAAAACGAAGAGACATAAGCATCAAATATGAAAACAAAAACTTTATAACAGAGTTTGTCCTTGGTGGACTACGTCTCCAGGTCCTTCTCTCAAATGGGTAGCCCTTTTTATTAACTCAGCCAAAGAATTTGGAAAAATACATAAGTATACCTCATTCTGGAATTAAGTTGTAGAGTATTTTCTCAGATCAGAAAACAGACAACACCATTGAATTTGTGGCGTCGAATTACCCAAAAATGACTATCTCCACGCCTCAATCCAACTCTGGCACTCCCAGGCCCTTGAGAAATCTCGTCTCAGTTTCCATACCTGCTCCTTGCAATTAATTCTCTGCACTGCGTCTTGAAATCCGTGCACGATCATACTGTTGAGCACCCTCCTTCCCCGTCTATGGGTAGACTCAACTTTTAAGCTAAAAATGGGGCGGACTAACCAATAGAGTCCATTGGCCCAACGGTGGTGGATGTTATTGTTAAGGCGTTGGATAGCGGGAGGTCTTGAGGTCGAGCCCGTGGGCCTCCCCTTTTGGGTTATTGTTATAAAAATGTATATATATATATATATATATATATATATATATATATATTGGAACTTCTCCAAGTCTGGATCACTGTTTGGATCCATCGGAGCTTGTATTTTGGCCGCTAGATTTGGCGGGGCTCCGCTAGATTTGGCAGGCCCGTTTTTTTATTTTTGAAAATCTGGTTTTGGACCCTCATTGGGAATTTTCCCACTGTCGCATGGAAGCCAACCATTGGCCCAGGCCAACCACTTGCATAGT
>JZKD02S1098451.1:0-13074 GCA_000966675.3 Picea glauca | reverse complement strand
CATTTCCCCAGGTTGGTCATTTAATAACATTAATGGTCAATTTTCATGATCGAAAAAGAAATTTGAAATCACCTGTATCGAAATCAGCATAAACTCAATGGTAAAATAAAAGTGTTTTATTTTGTTAATAAATCGAGTTTATACAGTTAATTGATTATATTTAACCTTAATCCATTTCGTGGTTTCAAGTCCTGGGTTAAGCTTTTTCAATTCAAGCTATGATTCCTGAATCGCGAAATCACAATTGATTAATTAATATTAATCATGTTTAACGTTTATAAATAATCACAATTAATTGATGATTTCGCGACTTCACATATTGGGGATTTAAGTTATCGTTTGAGGTAGGATTCCCGAAACAAGAAGTTGAGATAAGGTTAATTATCATTAATCATCTTAATTGTTTAATTAACTCAATTTAATTCAAGCTAGTTTCACGACTTCTCATATCAGGACTTTGGAGTTCTTTGTATGTCTAATTGTTAATATTGTGAAACCCCGAAGCCCAATACCTTGAAATCTATCTTTAGCGATTTATCTTTTTAACGAAAGGACAACTCCATAACTTGAAAATATTTTAGACCATTGGATTAATCAAAAGAATTTATCGATGGTAGTATCCAAGTGAGCATTTATCCTTATTTAAACAAAATGAAACTTTTTAAGTCTAATGTTTTAGAAAAATATATATGTTTCAACATAGGCTCCATCTAGGGATCGTGTTTCCTTGTGGGGTGAGAAGAACAATATACCAAGTGCCTTTATTGGGTAAATGGAGTCATTATTTTAGCTTTGTGAAACACATTCTAAAAGAAGACACACCGAAGGAATTGGGACTTCATCCATATCACTTAAAACTTTCAAAACTTAATCATTCATCAATTTTGAATTCAAGCTTAAAATACTTCCTTTTCATCCATATCTCTTAAAACTTTCAAAACTTAATCATTCATCAATTTTGAATTCAAGCTTAAAATACTTCCTTTTCTTAAAACTGATTTTAGAATTGCTTGAGATAATCAAAACAACTTTAATCAATCTATCAGACTTTGTTCAATTATATATGCATCAAGGAAAGGTGATTTTAATGTTTTAAACAGTGAGTCCCACGTTATCTTAGAATGTAGATCTAGCCCGAGAAAGAATTAGTTGCCAGGGTACATTATAATACATGTATAACAACATTATAGATATTATAGACATTACTTCACTGCCACCAAGCCTATTCAGTACCAAGGTGAAGTTATCTAATTCTCATATTGAATTTCCTTTCACCACTTCAATTAATAACTTTGCATTTAAATGTTGAGATGAGGACAATCATTGAATGCATTTCCTTTCATCATCTCCTTTGGACTAGATGGGAGTAATCATTAAATAATTTTCTTTCACCATTTGTCTTATATTTTAAAACATGAAGTGGGGGAAATCAATTTGTATAAATAAAATATACCATGGATGATATCTATTTATATTTTAGCACTAGAATTGTCCGACATTGGTTAAAATATAGATCTATTTATATTTTAGCACTAGAATTGTCCGATAAATTTTGATGCAAATAAAATCGAACAAAGTTTGATAGATTGGTTAAGGTTTCTTTGATTATCTCAAGAAATTCTAAAATCAGTTTTAAGAAAAGGAAGTATTTTAAGCCTGAATTCAAAATTGATGAATGATTAAGTTTTGAAAATTTTCAGAGATATGGATGAAGTCCCAAGTCCTTCTGTGTGTCTTCTTTCAGAATTTGTTTCAAAGAGCTGCAATAATGACTCCATTTACCCAATAAAGGCACTCAGTCTACTGTTCTTCTCTCCCACAAGGAAACGAGATCCCTAGATGGAGCCTATGTTGAAACATATATATTTTTCTAAAACATTAGAATTAAAAAGTTTCATTTTGTTTAAATAAGGATAAATGCGCACTTGGATACTACTGTCAATAAATTCTTCTGATTAATCCAATGGTCTAAAATATTTTCAATTTATGGATCCTCCCTTTCATTATAAATCTAAATCACTAAAGACAACTTTCAAAGTATCGAGTTTCGGGGTTTCGCAATATTAACAGTTAGACATACAAAGAACTCCAAAGTCCCAATATGCGAAGTCGCGAAACTAAATTGAATTAAATCAAGTTAATTAAACAATTAAAATGATTAACGATAATTAACCTTATCGCAACTTCATGTTTTGGGAATCCTTCCTCAAATGCTAACTTAAATCCCCGATATGCGAAGTCGCGAAATCATCAATTAATCACGATTATTTATAAATGTTAAACATGATTAATATTAATTAATCATTCATGATTTCACGATAAGGGAATCATAGCTTGAATTGAAATAGGTTAAACTGGAACCCGAAACCCCGAAATGGATTAAGGTTAAATACAATCAATTAACTGTATAAACTTGATTTATTAACAAAATAAAACACTTTTATTTTACCGTTGAGTTTATGTTGATTGCGCTATAGGTGATTTCAAATTTCTTTTTCGATCACAAAAATTGACCATTAATGTTATTAAATGACCATCCTGGGGAATTGATTTCAAATAAGATCCTACTTTAATACTGAAATCTTTTTATTAAAGGAGTTAAACATATTTTCAGTGGAGGTATATGCAAGTCGAGGCGTCTAAGGTAAGAAAGATTTTTTCATTTTCAATTACATTCACATTTTGGTAGAGGTTTCTTAACGAGATACTCAGTCCTGTGTGTTTTTTGTGACAAATAGCAGGTTTTTAAGAACTGCTACCATGCCATGATGAAAAGAAGCTAAAGAAACTAGTGAGAGTTTAGGCCATAGTTTAGAGGTTATCTCCAACACCTCACCCAGAAGTATAGACACAGTTAAAACCTGGATGAATGTATTCAACATCCTATAGTATGAGCTGGTAAACTACCCTGATGATTCAAGTGACAACAAAAAGGAAGACTTATCTACCAAATACAAGACTATTTATCAGTGAGAGATGCATAAGATAGCAACAAGGAGAATTATTTTACCCTACAATGACATGATTATATGGGCACTAGATCATGTCGATATCCCAACTAGAACTATATTGAATTCTCAGAAGGTAGATGTTGGGTCATTTCGGTCGGAACACATACAGGTGATGTATAAACTGTCTTCAACACCAAACTTTGCTTATAATGCCAGTTTTCTAGTGAATTTTAAAAAGAAGGAGCGTGATCAATATGGAAAGAGTCTTTCCGAATTGATCAAGAATTGGTGTTCATGCCCTAAAAAGTTTAGAGTCGATTCTCACGACATATACTCAATCTCATCGCTAGAATCGCAGTTCATGTATATAGCCATGATGATGTGTAGACTTTATGGAAAAGATAACACAACCCATTTCTTTCTACCATGGGTACCCATTATACACATAGTAGCAGAAGGATATTCTTTTGACTGGGCCAACATATTGTCAGACAATTTGGCTAGTGAAATTACAGAATACCAGGCAAAGAAATACAAAGGGAAATCAACTTCATTCTTCATGTCAGTTTATATTATGGAAACCATCTATTTCATGATGCCTTTCCCATTGATGGGCTGGAGCTAGACTCTAGATAGTGTAGAACCAATTCATATTTATCATTCAAAACTATGGTAAGACAAGGAGAAGGATTTCTTTTATGAAATATGTAATTGGGTAGATGTACCGATGCACACTACTATATTTGGTCACCCACCTCCTAGAATTTTAGACACAATTGTGGCTAACCTGGATAAAGTGGCAGACTAGTACATCAAGGAACACTTCTCTTATATTAAAGTTTTTGGTTGTTCGGTTCCCCCATATTCTTTACCGCAATTTTTACCAGACCGAATGGTGTGCCATGAGGTTGCATGAAAAACTGTACTCAGCGGGATTAGCAAAGAGCTCAAAACAGTGCAGAAAAAGGTATGGCGATCTTTTCCCTTACAGATTGGTGCATTTTCTTTATTGGATTTTGGCCACTCCGAAGTGGAGGCTACGACCCTACAATAAATAAATTTGGTTAACATTGAATTCAATAAGAACGATCCACAGATGGTCATGGGTAACCATATGGCCAATTGCAATCTTAAAAATTATGAACATGAAGAGTCTCCGTAGGACGAAATGTTTCGAGGGGCGAAATCTTACCCAAAAGTTCTGAGCCGAGTTCGAGCTCTATCACCTGATAAAATGATTGATTTTTACAACTTCCAAAAGCACAAAAGAAGTAGTCTTCTGAAATTATTACAAGGGGAAAACCCAATGTGATGCAGGAGCATCACAAGCAACAAGAAAGCGTGAAGACGGAAGATGGCTGGAAAGCACTAGTGCACATTTTTGAAATGTTTTGAAACATTAATGTAATAGTTAAGAGGAAGCACACTTAGATATTGTAAACATATCTTGAGCGGTTGCTCTCATCTGTAGTAGGTGAAGGCATTTATGAATAATTAATGTAAGTAGGTAGATTTAAATGAAGATTAGACAGTTTAGAGCATAGGAGGGAAAACTGACTATAGACACCCTCATCTTGTATCATTGTAACATTAACATTATCAAGAAGAAAGAGAGCATAAAGAAGAGAGGAAGGAGAGAGATGTGTAGAAGAACCCATGTACAAAAGTTTTGAAATTAATATATATGAAGCTTTGATTCAGACTCATGGTGTTCTAATACTTTCTGTGTATACATGCTGAATGTTATACTTATGGTTGTTTTACTCTTTCTGTTGTACATTTTCTTTTATGTTATGTATGTATGATTTCATGTTAAGTATTTGAAGTCTGAGAGAGTAAGGAAATGAGTTTCAATTGTTTCTCTTCTGAGTAAAAGTTCTTACAAGGAGTGCATTGGAGCATCCACAAGGAGTGCATTGACATGTTCAAAGTTCATCTTTGAAAGCTCAGGAGGGATACCGTTGTTTTCATTTTCCATAGAAGTGCAAGTCAGGCACAGAAGCCATGCAAGGTGTGCATAGGATAGTTGGAAGTTCAGAACTCACCAACCCAGGAGAAGGTTGAAGACTACTATCACGAGGAGTTGCACAGAGTCAAAAGAACTCAAATACTTAGGCGTATTTGAGGGAAGTGTCGCAAGGAGTGCGTGCATAAGTCTTTTAGGAGGATTAAGTTGGCGAAAGAAAACTCAAGAGAGTTAGCATCTTCAAGGTGTTTGAAGAGAAGAAGGGAACTTTAGCCATCATGCAGAGGATAGGTTCCAGAATAGAGTTGCAGGGTCAAATTAGAACCAAAGATCTTTGAAGAAGAAATTTGGACGGTCGGAATTCTCCGAGAAGAATTCCCAAAATAGCAAGAGTCGTAGGATCTACAGGAGCTGCAAGGAAGATACAGGGCTGTTGATCTTGACTTATTGGGACGTCAGATCATTTTGGAATTTTGGGGTTCGAAGGTCCGAAGTGTAAGCCAAAATCCTTGGCTGATCAATTCCATGAAATGAGAAAAGGAGATTTTTTGTGTGTGGAAGCAAGGAGGAACAAGTTAAATTTTTTCATAAGTCCTAAGGACAAGAGATCGGGACACAGTAGGGAGAAAATCCCGAAATCAGAAGTCGCGAAGGAGCGTTTCAACATTTCGGCAAATTGAGATTCAGGAATTTGGGGATCTTGATGACATAAGGTTTGGGTCAAGAGTTTTGAGATCCCGATACCCAGAACCCCAAAACAAAGAGGAGGTGACACGTGGAAGGACAGGAGACTTCCCGTCGAGTTTTTTGAAACAACGAGGTGAAGTACCATTTTAGTATTTCAGGATTTTGAAGAACGGAAGGTGGAGAGGACATAGAGTTCGGGCTTTGGCATATCGAACTCTTGGTATGTGAAATTGCAGTGACCATTGGATCAAGGGAGAGTTCATAGCCGTTGATCTCCTTAAAAGAGGGATTTCAAGATTTCGGTAATTTGAGTTTCGGGACACCAGGAGTCAAGGGGAAGAGTTGCACGACATCGCAACCCCCGAAATCGTGAAAGGAGAAAAGATGAAATTGACATCAGGAAAAGGTCAAGTGTTGGCATTTCAGGTTTAGGAACTTGAAGAGATAAGGCCCTGGACCACGTGATTCATGAAATCATGAAATCCGGTATCCCGAAGTAAAAGAGGAATTTCCTCAAAGTGTTGTTGTGGGTAGATTTCCTGAAAGGGAAATAGAAGATCCATTCGATCTCTCGAGCCGAGAGGAGATGATCCTATGTGGATCCCAACCTGTGGGTCTGGGGAGGGGTCTGTGCCATAATGTCTCCAACTACACAACAAAAAAAGACTCAAAATCGAGAAGCCGTAAGCTCTAGAAAATAAGAAGCCCTGGAAAAATTAGAGAAATATGAAGTCTTGACTCAGAAAGAAGATATCCTAGAGATAGAGATAGTAGATAACCATACCAAATATCAAGAAGAGACATTAGCGAAGAAAGGAGAAAATAGGCCACTGTCTTCATCAGATAAATCAACTACAGATGGAACCAGAAAATAGTTATCCATAGAAATCAACAACTCCATTCAGGTTATCATGCCATTACAGTTCACCAGAGGAAACCCTAATGCAGATGTAATACTCATAGGATATCTCATGACTATCCCTATTGAAGAGATACCTCCTTCCAATTTCTTTTTCAGTAAGAAAAAGAAAGTTGTGGTGAAGAAAGAAATACACCAGAAAGAAGGTGAAACTTTCAAAAAGCACAGAGTACTATTGGACGGACAAAATTTGGAAGAAGAAGACTTTGCTACAGAGGTAGCATTCTCTTTGGTATTTTTTGAAACAACAACCTATTCTTATTTGATAATCTGAAAGAAAAACTGAAGTAGAAGAATCAGATGATAAGTCAGTTGAAAAATCAAATAAGAACTATAGAAAAGAATGCCAGAGATGAAGTCAATAGAGGGATTGAACAATCTAAAGCTAGTTATAAACAAGAAATTCAACTGCTCAAGTCCAGTCTTGATGAGATGCATAAGAATATGCAAGTGAGTGAAACATGGACTATCCAACAAGATGAGTTGGTAAAACAATTACAAGACAAGGTTAGTTCCATTGAGAAAATGGTTGTGGATATAGCACTGTTTCAAGCTCAAGCATTGGAAGTGCTAAATAAACTGGAAATATCACAACAAAGCCTTTTTTCTAAGGTAGAAATCATCCAAAATAATTTTCGGGAAGTAAACCAATCATTGGACAATATTGGTTTCAGAGAAAGAGAGGCTATTGCAGCCCGAACCACTTTTCAAGAAGTCATTGTGTCATTGGCTAGAGAATAAATATCTATAACTCATAGATTGATTGTTGCAGAATAGGTCAGAGGTGATAATATTAAAGACATGGAAGGTCAATATAGCCGAGAGTAAAAGAGCAACCAAGGAAATAAAAGAGGATTGTGAAGATATTTTTCATTTTCTTAATAAAGAATCACTAGGACTTAGAAAGGATGATGGTTCTTAAATACTAGGACAAATCAATATTGTAAAGCATCAACTTGACATCAGAGAAAACTTAGAGGCAACTCAAGATGAAATTTCATAGCTAAAGTAGGTTGACATCGCTCAAATAGATAGATGTTTGGTAAGGCCAAATTTACATCTACAGTGAATGATTTCCAAAGATAAAAGGATAGAAGACAGGTTGCCACAATTACAAAAGAAGTTGTATCTTTTTGAGGTAAAAGACGGGACAGAACCTTCTAGACTAGTAGTACAATTTCGAAGCAGGTGTGTGGAATGTCTTGAGTGAGGAAAAGGGAGTACTGCAAAGAATCAATGAAGTAACATGTACATATCCGTTTCTACTAGTATGAGAAAAAGATAGAGAAGAACCAAATGAAACGGTTCAGGTTTTCATTTTGTAACCATTATTATCTAGGTATAACAAGAATTCCAACCGCCTAGGGTTGAGAACCTATTGTATAAATATATTTTCAAAAGACTAAATAAGGGTTGGATTTTTTCCATATGTAGTTGAGAAAGCTCTCCTCATTGAGGATTGATACAAATACAGATCAAAGATTCCACATTTCATTCATTTGAGTTATGTGTTCTTCTGTCTTTCCACATTCTAGTATCTTTTTATATATATCCTTGATGAATGCTTGATTTCAATTTAGTACAACATCTACTGTGGTTACATTTCATTTAGTAATTTAATAACACACAACTTTTCCTTTGTTTTACTGTTAGTAAATACAAGACCTGTGAGTTAATTAGATTGCTACATTTTATGCTTCATTTAAAGTTATATGATCTATTTTATTCTCCTATAGTGAAGTAAGATTCTTCTGTAATAGATTCCTTGCTTTAACTAACATATTTATGTTTTTCTCTCATTACACCCAATGCTTTTAGTTTTAACTTAGACACAAAAGATGACCTCTGAGCTGTTATGTTGTTAATTCATTTGTAGGAATTTTTCTCACATAACAGAGGTAGAAAACATAAACATTAAAACCTCCTTTATTTCTGGATGCGTTGACATTATACTTTGAATCCTTAAATATAAAATCAGGAACAACATACACAACCACTAGCCCTAACCTATTAAAAAGTTGGTTATCTTCCAAATGGTTTCTTTCTACTAGAAAATATGACCCTCTCTTCCAATAAGCTTACAAGCGAACTCCCAAATTATTGAAATTCGTTTGCTTTACTTCATGGAAGCTAAATGAAAATTTTTAAGCTTGAAAGCCAAATTCAACTTATTATTATCTTAGGTAATATTGAGGCAAACCATTAATGGGATATGAAAAGACCCTATGGTTGAATAAAACTTCCATGAAACTATTCAAGGAGATAACTAGATTTGAATTTCCACAAAGCCTATCTAATCTATCCAACACCATCCAATTCCCTTTTTTTCTTATCAAGCAAAGTGCATTGTCTCGGTATCTCCTTGTGCTACCATTTAAAATTTAGACAAATTATGTGCAAGATATATTGACTACTATTCCAGGACATTCTATCAATGAAAGGAGAATAGGCCAAAGGTTTTCCTACAAAGGTACGGGAGCATAGATTGAGCAAAAACCAGTAATTGTCCTACAACCATTACCATTAACCAAAAATATTGATTATCAAGATCTCACCCCTTATAAACAATATCAAGATCTCAACCCTTATAAAAAATACGAGATTTCAACTAAGGTTCAATGCCACACATTGCCTGACCTTTTTCTTGAGGATAATTTGGCACCAGTACAATCATTCCATTAAAAATAAGCAAACCATGTTAATTTGAAGCAACCGACCATCAAATATTCTAAATGAACATTTGATTGTGTTGTTTACAACATCATCCACATTATTCTTTTTTTACATATCAGTATCACCCGTCATGTTTCTGAACATAAACTTAATATTTATTGAGAAGGTGATTGGGAATGTGATTGGTAATGTCCTCTAGTTCTTTGAAAGCATCATCAAAATATCTGGAGGTTTGTTATCATAAGAAACATTCTATTGCAAGGTGTTGGTTTCAACTACATGATAAGCTTGATATGAATGAGAGAGGGAACTTATTTATCCTCTCTCCAAGCCACCACAATGAGCTTCCAAATTTCTTACAATTGTTTTAGCCACCTTCTGTTTTCTTGAAACTTAGCCCTCACCCTTCGCTTAAATAGAAGAGTTAATATTGTTGACTAGGTATTTTTTGGGACCCATTTCTCATACATCTTCTAAAATAATGAAAGTTGAAATAATGAAGATAGCTTATGACAGAGAGGTGTATCTCAATGAATACCAGAGCAATGATCTCAAGGTGAAATGGGAGATCAACAAGGTCTAGAGGAACTTTGCTTGAGCAACCAATTGAAAAATTTCTCTTTTTGCACTATTAACCATTTCTATAATTAATACTAGCATGGAAAGAATGTTCTAACATGTATATTGTTAGCACCAGAAGTCACCTCTGGATTGATGCAAAGGTAAGCCCAATACCCATTAGAATTATATGTCACAAGTTGGTTATAAAGGGGTCAAATGGGCTCAATCTCAAGAAAATATCATCATTAACTCAGATAGCTAGGCTAATATGCACAAGAAGGTGAGGTCTTGGTTTAACTTTAGTCAGTAGGTTGTTGTAAGGATGAGTAGGAGGAAGACTTTGATGAGGAAAATGTAGAGGTTGTTGTGAACATGAGGTTTTCTAGTAGCCTAAGGAAGAAAAACTTAAACACAAGGTCCTCTTGGATTCAAATCTCAAGGATACTGAAAGAAATCATAACAACATTACATTTGAACATTCCACATAATACAATCACAACAATCCATGTGAATGAGTCATTAATGAATTGTCTCAGTAACAAAGGCAAATAAGACAGAATAAGAAGGCACATTGTTATTAAAGAAGAATTCTCAGGCTACAACACATAACCAGGAACTAGGAGCTTCATTAAAAGTTTACAATAAAGGAGATTTTCTCTACCATCTACCTTTACAAAATATAAAAACTGAGTATATATACTCAAATTAAATCGCCCCCCTAGAGAAGCACACTATGGTAACTGTATTCAAGGCTTGGTATCTGCATATTCCTCTGTCAGACTGCACTTGCACTCTTCTGTCAGACATGATCTTAGATCGGTATGGGCTTTGTAGGAGAATAAGTTGATAGGGGGACCTTGGGTTGACAGTCTGCCTCCACAACCTGCTTTTCCATGCTTTCCATTTATGGAGTGAAACGACGTTTCAACTACCTCCCCCCATTTCCATTAACTGCTTTCATTGGGATCAAGATGTAGCCTAACACCCATGAACGCTTTAGGTGGTGCCCATGAATTCCTCAAAATGACCTTGACGCCTTGGGCCATGCTGCCTTCCTTATGCATTCAACGCATGTGCTCTCAGCCTTTGGCACAACTCCCCTCTATTGCTCCAATATTGGATGTGACCTCATGCCACGACTTGGAGCTTTCATCCAAAGGTGTTGTCGAGAATTTTCCTTTCAGGAGTATTCACTCCAACTTGATTTCAACATTGCGATGCTCGAAATTGCAAAACGACCTTTGATATCAGCGATTGATCTTGCTTCAAAATGGACGACCACGATCTTTTCCATGAGGATACAAAATGTTGGCTAGGGATGAGCACTGGCCCCTCTTCCTAGACTTGCTTCTCATGTGATCACATTTTGAAACCATGGGCCCAGTTCTTGAATGTTTCGTGATTTCACGTTTCATGGGTCTTGCACCATGTTCCACTTCTAAAACCCGATAAGCAAAATCGCGACCCTGCTGATCTGGCGCTAAGCGTCCCTTAATTTGAATGGCTCATATTGAAACCATCATCTTTTCGAGTCCCAGGATTTAGGGCTATGGATGCACCTTAATGGCAAGGACCCTGAACTTCTGATTGCCTATCCTCTGAAAATTTCTAGTGTCATATCAACGACCCTCGGCTCTTCACGATTGGACCGCCTGGATCATTTCACAACTTTGAATTTCATGAGATCTTATGAATTTTCTCCTTGACAACTCTATCTCATGGAACTGCGAAAAAATTCTCCTTGCTCTCTCGCCTGATTTGAGACCACATCAAACCACTTCATGTGTTGCGCTTGGTGCTCACGACTGTGACCTGTAAAAAATTACTTGGATGACTCTAGGGCCTAAGAAAACAAAAAGATCAGTGAAAGAGGCAAAGAGAGAAGTGATCAATTTTATGGAAAACACAGAGGTTCATGGATGATATTTATCAAGCAAGCTACCAAGGAAAAATAGGTCAATCAAATGGATGAGGGAGAATAGAAGAAAACTATAAGCTGAGAGGTAAAACTTATGACCGGGTCTGTGAAAGGAGGAGAGACAGGAAAAATTTGCAGACTTAAGGTATAAACCACAACGTTTAAGGCTTTGACAAGTTAATGTGCTAACATTAGGCTCCACAGGGGATGGCATGCTCCCTATGGGCTGCCAAGAATGCACAGCTCCAGTTCCTTTTCTTTGGGTTATGGAGTCTCCTTCCTAAAACAAAATAGACATAAAATAAGGACAATATTTACAATGGTGGGATGACAACTGCAGCTTTAAACAAAAGACCTTTTCAGGAAATGCCCATTTAGAGGGCCACCAAAAAATTCATTTCCCTCTAGACCCTACAACTTGTAAGTATTGATAAGAAATGTCTCAGAAATCTTGAAGGGGCCGACCCAAAGGGGTTCAAATTTTCAATGTTTTTCCTTGTCCTATCCGAGCGCATCCCTTTTGAGTATTATATATCCTGGCTATAAATCCTCTTTCTTTACTTCTATGTCAAAGGCTTACTTGATTTTTCATTGATGGTTATGCGCTTTGTTCATCACCTGCTCTCTAGTCTGTTTTTCTTCTACCAGCTGATGAATTCTTCTGATCATGTCATCGGGCTCTTCCTGGTAGTCTTGGAAGATATTTTGCTACTAGAAAGGAAATTTGAGAAGGAAAAAATGCTTCAGTTCCATATACAAGTTGGAAAGGAGAGATACCCATGAACCTCTTTTTTGTCACTCTATCATCTCACAAAGAAGAATTGAGATTTGAATCCCATACTTTCTTGTTGTCCTCTAACAGTCTTTTGATGATCTTGATCAGGATTTTGTTAGAGGAATCTGCTAGTCCATTTCCTTAGGGATAATAGGGGCTAGAGTGGATCAACGTGATTCCGAACTTCTCACAAAACTTGGCCAATGGTTTAGCCTTGAAGGATTCTGCATTATCGGTGATGATTCTGCGAGGGAAACCAAACCTTGCTATGATGTCTTCAAGAAAAACAATGATTACTTTATGAGAAGCAATCCTTGTGGAGATAGCTTCTATCCATTTGGTGAAGTAATTTTTTGCAGTTAAGATCCACTTGTGCTAACTTCTTGAAGTAGGATGAATTTCCCCAATGAAGTCAAGACCCCACTGCTAGAAAGGTCCTGAAGCTAGTACAGGCTTCAATGCAAAAGACTTGAGTTGCTGCTTTCTAGAGAATTTCTGTCATTTGATACTGTTAAGAACCAAACATCAATATAGCATAGAAAAACCTCAGGAAAAGTACTCAACGCCTTGAAAAAGAGATAATTTCAGATAATAAGCCTCTTCGAGGGGGCCACCTCCTTTTAC
>JZKD02S1098429.1:0-13074 GCA_000966675.3 Picea glauca | reverse complement strand
ATTCTCTCCTATATATTGAGGGAATTCTCATGGAAAAGGTTAAGCAAGATTCATTGGAGAATTGATGAAAGAATTGTGTGAAGGACTTAGCATTGAACAACAGCTTGGAGACTCTGGCAAGTCTATCAAAAGGATTTGATCTTCTTCATGCAAGGATTGAGAAAGTGTGTGTGTCAGAGCCAAGGGCCATCGAAAGGAAGTTTGCGACATCAAGGCTCATGTTGTAATCTTTACTTTCCATTAATATTATACAGTGGCATGTCCCTTTCCCATAAAGATATTTCCACTTTATTGTATAATTCCTTGATCATATACATAGGTTGTCTGTTGAATAGATTGTGCTATCTTCACTTTGGCTGGTTTGTGTTGTCTAGGTCTTGACTGCACGAGAGCACTGGAGCAAAGCGGGAGCAACAAAGACCATAGGAAGCGATAATAAGGTATGTTATTTTTTCTTTCCTCCTAGTTAATTTAATGGTCAAAACCTAGGGAAAGAGTCATGTCCTGTCTTGCTTTGTTCTAGATCTAGGTGGACCTAGGGAGATCGGTTAGTGTCCGCACCTATGGATTTATCCAATAACAAATGTGGTCAGAAATATGTGTAGCCAAGGTTTGTTTGCACTCGGAGAGAATTTTTAGACCGGTGTCATGATGAACTGGTAGTTGAAAGAAGGCCAAAAATGATTTGGCTAAGGATTCAAAAGTCACATGGCACCCTGATTTTTCATCCACATACCATTTAATTGATGGACCTGTGAGTGTGCACTGAAATAATATTATGTGGACGGAGTCGTCCATGATACTGTTTGAAGAGCACCATAAGTGGAAGGTCATGACATGGTTGGCAGGATCTTCCCCTGATTTTCCTTCAGACATGGGAATGTCTGAAGGTATTTTGGTAGGCATATTGGGCCATGTGGGGTCATGAAATATAGGGTCATTCGTGAGTTTACTCAAATCAGGAATGTTGAGGGACGCCAAATATGGAATGGGTGGTGGTGGTGGAGGATTAGTTCCAGCCATGGTGTGAGAAGGTAGTGGACCCGACCCTTGAGGGGGGTTTGGTGGGGTTGTACTTCTACCTTGAGAAGACGTTTCCCCCTTGCCTCCTTGTGAAGGAGAGCTAGTGGATGGATGTCCTTGGGAATTGGACCCAATTAAAGTGGAACCAAGAAAATATGATCCCAAAATAGTGGCACTCACAGAGGTGTAAGATGGTTGAGCCGGTGAGTTGGAAAGACTAGGAACTCCTCCTAGAATAGGAGGGATATTTTGAAAATGTCTGGAATGACGGGAATTCTGTGGGTCCCCTATAATGTCCGACTAGCAAAGTGAATGTGTGAAAATGGTGATGAGAGAAATAAATGAACAAGAGATTTGTATAATTTGGAACTTCACAATATATCTCACAATCGCATGTAATCAAATGAGCATCATACATAAATCAATTGAAAAGAAGCATACATGTGGGTAGGTGGATTTTGTCCACGTGGGTGAACAAAAAAAAAAATGCTCGTGTCCTAAAAAATACGTAATGTCCTTCCTCTCAAATAGCACTGGACCTTCCAATAGCACTCAACAGTGGGGTCTAAAGCCATCGAAAAAGGAAATAGTGAAGGATGAAACAATAAGTTACAATGAGGGGTAGAGGGTGCATATCTCGAAAGAGATGGCGATATTTCCCAATAGCCACACAAAATATGATCAAGGTGCAATTGCAGCCCACAATTTCCACCTGGGTAGAAGTCCTAAATTTGGCCATTAGGTACCTCGGTCAAAGTGTGACATTTAGATTTTCGGCCTCAGAAATGGGTCACGGGCTGGACCCCTTCCAAGATTTGGGTGACTCAAGGGGGGATGCACAGAACAAACAAAACTCGGCCTTCGACCCTTCATGGGTATCTCCCTGCCTTATGGTGTTAGGAACACTTGAATTGGAGGATTTTAAATTTCCCTAATTGTCAACTTCTGATGTTTGAATATGTGAGTACCAGATAACGGGGGGTTATTTGGATGCTTACCCAAAGATCCTACCTAGACTAAAAATTTTCTTTTGGCACCTCCTCTGGAGGAAAACTTAATGAGTTTTTAGAAACATTTTATATATGGTTGGTTGAGAGATTGGGGGTGTGAACCAATCTCGTTGGAATTAAGTGGGTGTGGATAATTTCTTCAAGAAATGGTGGGACATTTCAGAATCCTTTTGGAGGAAACCTACTTCAACCTCCACAATTCAAGATGAAATTATGCGAGTGGGGAGTGACTTTGTGTGTGAGCAAGTGATAAAATGTGCCAAAGTTTTAATAAGTTAGGTGTCAATTTGCAACATGTGGACTTCCTGTGGTCCTTACAAATATTGATTACTTATCTTACTAGATGCCATTGGTACAACCTTGCAGAATTTAAAATCCCTAAAGAACTAGCATGTGGACATATGGGTCCTTACCAATCCTTTAAACTCCCTAATGTGGTTTACTCTAAGAAATATTTGAAAAAATATCCTAGATTGTAAGCATGTGGGCATGTATGGGTCCGTTAATTTAATCTTTAAACTCTCCTAGTGATGTAAAATAAGAAAGTAATTTAAAAAACTATCCTAATTTTGGAACATGTGGGCATGTATGGGCCCTTACAAATTTAAGATGTTTTTAAAAAAATAACTAAGAGGAACCCTAGGGGGGCTTTGTCCTCTCCTAAATATTTTGTTAAGGGAGATGAAATTCCCCCTTAATCACCTTTCTGATTCTTAATATCGCTCTATGGTGCGAGAGAAGATCATACTCAATGATTAAAGTTTGATTTCTGATCCCAATGCAAGTGTTTTTATATGTGATAACAAATAATTTTAACATAACTTTTCCAATCAAAACAAGCCATCCATGTGGCAACTGAAGAAAAAGAGGAGAAATGTGGTTCTTTTTAAACCCCTAAGTGCCTATGTTTTGACTAACCTCTCACGTGGGAGAGGAATCTAAGTGTAGTGCATTTACAAATTGCATAGAAGCAAGATTTTGAAGGTTAGGGGCCTTCAAATCATTACAAAAACTCTTACAATTTTGAAACTCTAGATAGATGCGCAAGTTACAGTTCAGAAAGAGGCACAGTGGGTGCACAATGCGCAGAGAACCAAAGACATTTTGGTGCATAGTGCGTAGAGAAATGAAGTGTTGTTGGCGCACAATGATCAGAATGCGTGTCTGTGGGCTGAAACACCCGTGAACGTTCTGATACGTGTCGAGGGAGGAAAATTTTAAGTGGAATTATCCTCCTCCATCTCCAAAATTAGCTCTCGATAAGTAAGGCTAGGCCGGTTATGGTTTCTGCAAGGAAAATGGGTCAAAAATAAGTGCTCAAATATCCCAAATAGGGAGGAAATTGATACCTTATCCCCAGTATGTTTGCCAATCTGTTGTGTCTGTTTCATCACTTGGGTGAGAAAAACAGGGGCACTTACAAGTCTAGTTTGGCCTACTAGACAAGACAAATGTTAGTGTATGAATAAAACAATCCAAGCACATGAAATAAAAAAACAAATAAACTAAAAACAACTAAGGAAATAACTAAGGAAATAAAACTAAAATGCATAAGAAACTTTGAACCAAAATCAATCAACCAAATGATCAAGATTATGCCACCAATGGATAACTATATTAGTTGGCAAAAAACCATAGAGAAAGGAGAACTTATGGATCCCCTCTTCCTCCTTGGGAGGGCTCTTGAGTCCCCTATTTGAGAGCTCTTCTTACAATGATAAACTAGAAAGCAAATGGTGAATAAATCCAAGCCTATTCCTTCAAGAGGTGAGTGGAATGGCCTATTGGAATGTTGCTAGAATGCTCCAAGAAGAAAAGAGGTTTCTTGAAGGAGGATTGAGTTAACATAACAATACTATGATTTTCTTAAATTCACAGGGCACCCATGGCCTCCATTTATAGCATGTATTTGAGGCAATATCCAACTGGTTCTTAGTGTGGACAAGGGCCCTTTAGGGCACCCTTAGGTATTTGACCAACTCTCCATTCAGATTCAGCTCGAATTTTAGGGTCAAATCAAGTTGGGAGTTGGTCTAGAAGTGGGTGAGGGGATGACAAGAACCATAAATGTGCCATTCACATGAGTGTGCAGATTTTCTCGTACACAATTGCACATATGGCGAATTGTGTGCTCTACAAGATTCTTTGGCCCACACACTATGTGCGTGCTTCTTTTAGTGTTTCAACGCATGTCAATTTTTTGACCAGTTGTATAGTTTTTTCCACTTGGAAATGCATTCTTGGTGATATAGGTGAAATAATACATGTTTGGAGATGCTGTATTCCTGTAACCATTTGCATGCAATGTTGTGGATGGAATTTCGGTGATAAAAACCATCACATCTCTTCTCAGAGATAAGCTTCCACCATTCTAGAAAGCTTGTTTTCAGTCTACATTTTACATTTTTGAACATATTTCTTATTTAATAGAAGTCAAGTTTTATTGTATCTCTGTTATTGTTCACTGTGTCTCTCTGTTAATATTATAAATCCGTGGTTTCATTTTGCTTCGCTAATAAATATGGATCAATGGTATCAAAGCGGTATTCTCCTTGTCGTTTTTTAATGCATGTCCCCGACATGGTTAGGGTATAGAGAGTCAGGTCTCGAGTTTGTTTCTCTCGAGGAAAACTTCTCTCGCATGCCCAAGAAATCGTCCATGGTGGGTGAAAAGAAATATGATGGGATAGGAGATACTTTCAAAATGTTGCTTGAGGAAGCCCTTGAGTTACAGAGGAAGAAGATGAAGGACAATTTTTCACAAATCCTTCGATGAATGCCGACAAGTGACACCTCCACCTCAAGCGAAGGCGCTACCCCCTTCAAGGTACAAATCAATTTTTATATTCCTATATTTGAAGGTCAAATAGATTCATATGCCGTAGATAAATGGTTAAACCTTCTAGAAGGGTATTTTTTTGTCCACAACTTTTTCGATAGAGAAAATATTACATTTGTGTTCCTCAAGGCTGTCCCCCATTTAAAATATTGGTGGGAGACTTTCTGTGAGAAAAACGAAATATAGGGATCCACATTATTTGCAGTTGCACCCACTTGGGGTTCCTTCATGGATGTTATTAAGGAACAATACTACCCTGTTGGAAGTTATGATGACTTGTATTCAAGATGGACCACACTGCGACAGGAAAGAGACCAAACAGTGCGAGAGTTCACCAATGTCTTCCATAACTTGCATACCAATATGGGTATCAAATATTCTGAGTGACATATGGTGCTCAAGTACCATGGCGATCTACATACATACATCCAAACATAAATGGAGTTTTAGGAAACCTCATCCTTGGGTGTGGCCTATCGATATGTTGTCAAAATTGATCATAATCTTAAACAAAAGACGCGACAGTTTGGGTCTGGGAACCCCTCACAACAGAAGTAGGGCAAGGGAATCCCCAACCCACAGAACAAAGGAAAAGGAAAATATGGGAAACCTAATGAAAACCAGTCCAAACTAAAAGCAAATAAGGACAATGGGAAGATGAAGAAAGATACCAAGAAGTGGTGTGACTTCCATAACAGCCCCTGGCATAACGTTGATGATTGTCGATCAAAGCAGTCATTGGTGGCTGAGGTAAAATCCTCTGAATCAGATGTGGGTTTTGACTCTGAGTCAGAACTGGAAAAGGGGAGACAGATCATTGACGCAAAACCCAATGCCACCGTTGCTACCACTAGGATCTAGCCTGGAGAACCTAATGAGCCAGAGGAAGACAAGCACCTCTTTCATTCACATATGTGGGTGAAAGGCACTCCGTTGCACTTCATCATTGATAGTGGTATCTAGAAGAACCTCATCTCAATAGAGTTTGTCAAGTGGCTAGCCCTGCTGACAATGCCATACCCGCAACCCTACACCATCGAATGGCTCTGTCAAGGAAGCAATCTCTGTGTCAACCAAAAGTGTCATCTGTCATAAGACATCAAGCCATTCAAATATGAGGTATTGTGTGATGTTTCTCCCCTTGAAGTTTGTGATGTTCTTTTGGGCCAACCTTATTTATGGAAATGTCATGTTGCATATGAGTCTAGGCCTCACAATGTTATTATTACTTTGAACAAGAAATTGTACAGGATACCCGAGGTAGTCCCACCTAGTCCTATTTCCCTGATCTTTGCCAACCAATGCAGGAAGGTCATTTCTCAGACTGGGAAGTTTGTCTTCTTCATGATTCACTCTCAGAGTGAGTGAAAGGTTGTAGCCACATCCATGGCCTCCGCGACCGACCTCTCCACACAATAGAAGAAAGTGGATAAGGTCATGGAAGAATACAAAGACATCTTCTCATCACCTACTAGGATACCTATGCATTGTCAGCTCAAGCATCCCATTTATCTGACCCCCAACGCACTTCTACCCAATGGGCTAGTCTATCACTGCTCTATGCTAGAAAATGAGGAGATCAAGCATCAAATCCAAGAACCGCTCTGAAAGGGGCACATATGACCCAAATCATCACCTTGTGGAAGCCCAATCATGCTGGTGCAGAAGAAAGACAAGACCCGTCGACTCTGCATTGATTACCAAGCCCTAAATAAAATCATAGTCAAGAACCGATACCCTATTCCACAAATCAACGATCTCCTTGATCAGCTCAATGGTGCCAAATACTTAAGTAATATTGATCTAAAATATAGCTACCATCAGGTTCCAATAGAGCAAAAAGATGTATGGAAAATTGCCTTCAAGTCAAAAGAAGGTCTTTTTGAATGGTTGGTCATGCCCTTTGGTTTGAAAAATTCCCCAACAACTTTCATAAGGATGATGGACGATATCTTGCGACCTTTCACTAATTCTTTTGTGGTGGTGTATCTGGATAACATCATCATCTACAACAAGACTTGGGTAGAACACTTGCAACATATTCAGCAGGTTCAACATACTCTGCGACAACACAAGCTATATGCCAACTTGGAAAAATGCTCCTTCGACATGGACATGGTCCAATACCTAGGCTACATTGTTGATGCACATGGTGTGCATGTTGATCAAGCCAAGATCCAAGTCATTCGTGACTGACCAAACCCAACCATGCTCACTGATCTTCTGAGCTTCTTAATCCTTGCCAATTTCTAGAGCAGGTTCATGTTGGGATTCTCCCATATTGCATCGGTCCTCAGCCAAATAACTAGGGGTGGTGGTAAGGAAAAAATTGTGTGGGGTCTATCCCAACATAAAATTTTCGATGATATGACCTACAAAATCCCTTTGAGATCGAGACATATGCTTCAAACTATGTTGTGGGTGCAGTCCTCACTTAGCACGACCACCCCGTGGCCTATCATAGTCAGGCACTATCAGATGTTGTCCGTAAGTATCCTAATTATGACAAAGAAATGTACTCCATTGTGCAAGCCTATTGCCAATGGAGGCATTACATTATTGGGAAGGAGAAAATCATCCACACTGATCATAACCCACTGCAGTTCATGCATACACAAGAAAAATTGCAGAATGACCACCATCAGAAGTTGTCCACATATTTGCAGCAGTTCCACCTCAAAATCAAGTATAAAACATGAAGTACAAATTGAGTTGTTGATTGCCTCAGCCGACCTCCAGTCACACCACTCACGAAAATGATATACTCTTGCAGCCATGAGACCTTAGGATGGCACCACCTCTATGAGATAGATCCTAACTTCGCCAACACCTACCAGATATTGGGAGCAAACACAACTGTCACTAATTTCCATCTTCAGGATGGGTTGTTGTGCCATCTGGGCCATATTTTCGTTCCATCATGTGAGAGAGCAAAGATGATTTGGGAATCCCACTACAATCGAGTGGAAGGACACTTTGACATGGAAACGACAGTGGCACTATTGTAACGACATTTATACTAGCTGAAACTTTGACATGATGTCATCAAGTATATCTGGTCCTGCACTACCTATGCTATTTCCAAAACGACCACTAGAAACAAGGCCTGTACACTCCTCTGCATAATCCTGACATGCCCTGAGAATCCATCTCAATGGACTACATGTTGGGCCTTTCATCGACCAAGCTGGAAAATGACTTTATTTTTTTGGTTGTTGATCACTTTTCCAAGATGGAGATTCTGGTTGCCTGCAAGAAGAACATCACAACATATGCCACTACCAAGATATTCTTTGAACAAGTGTTGGTACACTTTGGGATCCCACAAACCATTATATCAGATTGGGCTAGTTGGTTCCTCATCACATTCTGGGCGAGCCTTTGGTCACTGTTGGAAACCAAGCTCACCAAATCCACTTCCTTCCACCCCCAGATGGATGGCCAAACCGAGGTCGTCAACCGGATAATTGTGCACATCCTGCGCATGTACAATTCCAAGAACCCCCTCACTTGGGATAAGAGTCTTCCCGATGGTCAACACATCTACAACAGATCCATACATATCTCAACCAACCATAGCCCCTTTTAGGTGGGGTTGGGATTTCAACCATTGGGTCCCATGGATGTTGCACTGCCCCTTCCGGCCACCTAGGAAGACTCACCACATGCTCTAGCTGAAGCTGAAAAATCCACCTAGTTCATTGAGAAGATCCATCACATCCACCAATAGGTTCAAGATATTTTACAGAAGTCTAATGCCAAGTACAAGTAGTGCCATGATCAACATCGGGTGCCACACTAGTTTCAGGTGGGAGACAAAGTTTGGCTGCACTTGTAGAAATAACGCCTTATAAGGCCTCATCGAAGGCTTCATCCAATCCGTTATGGACCTTAAACCATCACCAAGGTTGTGGGTGACAATTATTTTGATGATCCAAGTGGATATTTCCGGTTAAGGAATTAGGGTTTTGGACTAATCCAGGTCATTGGGTTAGGTTTTTAGATGCCGCTGGCTCCTATATGTATTTTGTATTATAAACATTGTAACACAATGAATGAATATAGAATATGCTGGTTTTCCCGGTTTGGGTTTCTAAGGGAAAAATCTATGTTTAATGTTTGTATTTTCCATTGTATCTTTTCTGTTCTTTTCTGAATATCTGTTTGCAGTAGATATTGTACAAGGTTAGAATTTACATCCATGGGCTTGAAAAACAATTTTCCATCTTGGCAGTTTTTTTGGAAGTTTTTCAGGTTCCAAACTTCCGGGAACGTTTTGAGGCCCTAAACGACGTTTTTTGGGAAAACAGGGAGCAACATGGAACTTCTTTCAATGTTTCTCACATCAAAAGTTGTATTCCTCGGATAGATATTTCTAACGATGTATTGAGCACCCCAAACGAAGATCGTATGAAAAAGTTACGCCACTAGGAAGTTGACGTATCAACTACTTCCATCGGGGCTTGCAAACCTTTTGGATTTTCATCTTTCGGGGTTAGGGTTTTGGATTTTCCTTATGTTAAAAAGGCCCTTAGATCCTGATTGTAAAATCATCTTCTTGCGAATGTGAGTAGCCATCACATCTCTTCTCAGAGACAAGCTACCACCATTCTATTGAGTCTCTCTCTGTGTTTTTACAGTTTCTGTACATTTCTTTCATTAATAGCAATCATGTATTATTGTATCTCTGTGTTTATGGTTTCATATTTGATACATTTATGTTATATTTTTGGATATCCGAGATATCTTTGTATATTTCTTTATTATATCTTTGCTCTCATTTCGTGCCGAAAATAATCTGGATCAGTGGTATCAGAGCATGCTGCTCTTGATCATTTTTTCAGTGCATGTCCCGGAAGACGTCTGAGTATAGAAAGTTGGGTTTCGAGCTTGTATCTCTTGAAGAAAATCTCTCTCACACGCTCAAGAAACTCTCCATGGTGGAAGAAAAGAAAAATGACAGAGTAGACGATTCTATAAATTTGTTGCTTGAGCAAGCTCTCACGCGACAGAGGGACGAAATGATGGAGATTTTTTCCCACATCCTTCAACATCTTCCGAAAACATCAAGAACATCTTCATCAAGCGACCACTTTGGAGGAACCTTGCCTTTTAAGGTACAAGTCAATTTTGATATTCCTATGTTTGAAGGTCAGATAGATGCAGATTCCCTAGACAAATGGTTTAATCTGTTAGAAGGTTATTTCTCTGTTCACAATTTTTCTGACAGAGAAAAGATCATCTTCATGCTCCTTAAGGCTCTCCCCTATGTCAAACATTGGTGGGAAACTTATTGGGATAAAATTTCCACAGAGGAGTCTGAAATATATGGGGCCGAGCCCACTTGGGATTTTTTTGTGGATGCGGTAAAGGAACAATATTACCCTGTTGGCAACTATGAGGACCAATACATGAGATGGACCACACTACGACAAGAGAGGGGCCAAGCAGTTTTGGAGTTCACCAATACCTTCCATACCTTGCGCACCAAGATGGGTATCAAAGACTTTGAGCGACATCTGGTTCTGAAATATTGCGGGCCTCTACATAGATACATCCAAACTGAAATGGATTTTCTAGACATCTCATCACTCGATTCTGCTTATTGATATGTTGTTAAAATCGAGCAAAAGTTTAAGCACCAGAACAAATGGGAGTTTGGGTCTGCAAATCCGCAATAGCCAAAGTATAATAAATATGTCTCTAGCAAACAACCTGTCGAAAACTAGTCCAAGACACAAAAAAACAAGGGTCACGAAAAGACGAAGAAGGACACTGGAAAATGGTGTGATTTCCACAAAATCCCCTGGTACAACACCGAGGAATGTCGCTCAAAATATTCATTGGTGGCTGAGATCAAAGACAAGGAGCCAAACCTTGATTCAAAATATGATTTTGAAAATATTGGTAAAGTGCAGATCATCGACGCAGACCCCACTGCTATTGTTACGACCGCAACAATTCAACCAGAAGAACCAACAAATCATGGAGAGGGGGAGCGCCTTTTTCATTCACAGATGTGGGTGAAGGGGACCCCGCTGCATTTTATTGTTGATAGTGGAAGCCAAAAGAACCTCATCTCAGCAGAGGTCGTCAAATAGTTGGGATTATCGACAAAACCACACCCACAACCATACAACATCAGGTGGCTTCACCAGGGACGAGATCTACGTGTTAGCTAGCAGTGCCGACTGTCATACGACATCCAACCCTTCAAGTATGAGGTGATGTTTCCCCATTAGATGTCTGTGATGTTCTCTTGGGACAACCATATATGTGGAAGCACCATGCTATCTATGAGTCTCAACCTTGTAGTGTCATTGTTACTCTGGGGGGTCATCATCTATAGGATACTAGAGGTAGTCCCAAATACTGTCCCACCTAAACAATGTCGCAAGGTAGTATCTCATACTACAAAATTCAGCTTCTTCACAATCTGTTCAAAAGGTGAACAGGAGGATACTGCAACCACTACAACCTTGACCCAAGCACCTTCTATCCAACAACAACAGGTCGACAAGATTGCAACAAAGAACAAAAATTCCTTCTGCAGACAGTCATCTTTGGTAGCTCGATTGGTTGAATAGATTCAACCCTGCCAACAACAGGTTCGTGACGACCTTCCACAAACCGAGCAATGTGATGTCTCTAGCAAGGAAAGTATCTCACCAAGATTCAGATTCAACAAATTCTTCCCTCTCTCCCCCGGGAACTCAACGCAATGGAGACCATTGCTTTCTAAGGAGGGAGGATTGATCTAGGTGGATATCGGTGGCCACCCACCTATTCCACGGGCTTGAAAAACAGTTTTCCATCTTGGCAATTTTTTAGGTAGGTTTTCGGGTTCCAAACTTCCAGGGCCATTTTGAGCCCCTAAATGACGTTTTTTGGAAAAACGGGGAGAAACATGGAACTTCCCTCAATGTTGCTCACACCAAAAGTTGTATTCCTTGGATAAATATTTATAACGGTGTATTGAGCGCCCCAAATGAAGATTGTATGCAAAAGTTACGCCTCCGAGGGGTTAGGGTTTTGGATTTTTCTTATGTTAAAAAGGTCCTTAGAGCCTCATTGTAATATCATCTTCTTGCGAATGTGAGTAGAAGTCACATCTCTTCTCATAGATAAGCTGCCACCATTCTAACGAGTCTTTCACTCTATATTTTTACAGTCTTTGTACATTTCTTTCATTAATAGAAATCGTGTATTAGTGTATCTCTGTGTTTATGGTTGCATCTCTAATACATTTATGTTATAGTGTTGGATATCCGAGATATCTCTATATATTTGTTTATTATATCTCCACTCTCATTTTGTGCCAAAAATAATATGGATCATTTGAGCTCAACCTTCCTCCCTTCCTTGGCTTGCACCTAATGTTCAATGTGGATCTCTGTCAGCCTTATTTTCCACCATTATTTGACACCTCATAGATAACAAACCAATTGACACAAACAGAGATCAACCCTGAGTGAATGGAACAAGCATCAACTAATCATATCATGGAAACATATTTCAAGGGTACTCTCCAACAAAAGATCCATCTTTATCGGGTTGTCAGAGCAGGGAAACTCCTGCACCAAGGAAAGTAGCTTACCAAGGGAGAAATTCAACAAAAAAATCCTCATCCGATGGGGGAACTCAACGAAATGGAGACCATTGATTCCTAATGGGGGAGGATTTATCCAGGAGGATCTCAATGGCCACCCACCTTTTCCAACTGGCTCAAAATAGTTTTTTGGCAACTTACTATTTTTAGCATTTTTTCAGGTCCCAAACTTTCAGGGCCATTTTGAGGGCCTAAATGACATTTTTTCATGATCAAGAACTGCATAGATAATGAAATGTTGAAATTACTAAGACAACTGAGAGGGGGGGGGGTGAATCAGTTGTTACTGTGCTTAAATAATCTTAACAATTAAAACTATTTTTAATCTTTCTCCAAGTGACCATCAATATTATTCTACATATGGAAAACATAAATAATAAGCATCACTCACACATAAGATATCCACAGAGATAGATTTTCATGAGGAAACCCATAAAGGGAGAAAACCTCTTCTTCTTCGAAATGATAGGCAGTCTTTTAAATTCTGTACATCATCTTTAATTGAGCACCAACTCAATGTGAGGCTACTACCTCTGTTTTACAAGCTCCAACTTGTTTGAGAGCACCAACTCTCTGGTTTCTCTAGCACCCAC
>JZKD02S1098418.1:0-13074 GCA_000966675.3 Picea glauca | reverse complement strand
GAGCCATGGATGTGTCATTTTGGGGATTAATTAAAAAATGTGTAGTGGTATACCTAGATGGCATTACTATTTACTCCAAGGATAGAGTTGATCATATTACCCATCTCACCCAAATTTTTGAAATATGCCGAAAGTATGGGATATCCTTAAACCCAAAAAAGACTATATTTGGAGTAGAGGAAGGCAAAATATTAATTCACATCATTTCTAGGGATGGTATCCATATCGATCATGAATGAGTAAAAACAATTTTGCAACTGCCACTCCCTCATAACAAAAAGGCTATGCAATATTTCTTTGGAAGGATTAATTTTGTAAGAAAGTTCACTCCATATTTCGCAGAGAAAGTTAAAACCATGTAGAGAATGATACACACGAATGTTGAGTTTAAATGGACTGATGAGGGAAAGGAAGCTTTCAAAAACATTAATACTTCCATATTGCAAGCCCTTGTACTACACATCCTTTATTTCAACAAAGAATTTTATCTCTACGCTTTAACTTCAGATCAATCATTGGTTGTAGTCCTTACTCAAAGGGATGATGAAAACAAAGAGGCACATGTCTCCTTCATGAGCACTAACTTACAAGGACAAGATCTTAATTACCCATACATTGACAAACAAGCCTACACTATATATAAAGTAGTAAAACACTTTAGGCCTTACATCCTCAAGAATCGTACCAAGGCCATAGAGCCTCATTTATCCATTAGGTCACTTTTCACACAACAAGAAATGGGGGAAAGAAGATGAAATTAGATGGATATCATCCAAGAATTTGAACTTGAAATTAAACCGACAAAACTTGTCAGGGGTCAGGGACTGTGCAAATTGGCTACAAAATCCCAAGATCTAATAGAAAATAGGGATTCTAGTTGGGACAACGATTTGGATTTATGGTGTGGTGAAGTATTGTACATCCCACCCACACAAGACTCTTGTTATGCTGACCTATCTTATTTTCTTCATCATGGTACCTGCCTTGAATACCTGAAACCGAGAGAGAGAAGAGCACTCAGACTAAAATCTGCCCGATGTCGTCTTATTAACTCAATACTTTTCCACTTAAATTATGATGGATTTTTGTGAAGATGTCTCAAAAAGGAAGATATTGAAAGGGTGTTGAAGGAACTCCACGATGGTCCTGTAGGGGGGAATTTTGCATGGGAGACTACAACCCATAATATTTTGAGGGTAAGATATTATTAGCCAACTTTGTTTAGAGACACTCACGCATATTTTAGGAGGTGAAAAATTTGTCAGATGAGCGCTAGGAAGGAAAATAAAGTGGCCACTCCACTACAACCAATGTCATTTTCTAGGCTATTTGAACAATGGGGAATATATATAATAGGAGAGATAAACCCAAAATCGTCCAAAAAACATAAGTATATATTGAGTGCTACCGATTATTTCAAACGATGGTCAGAATCCATTCCCCTTGCCCATGTTAATGAGAATGTGGTAATACAATTTCTTGAACATCACATCATGACAAGGTTTGGGGTGCCTTTGGTCTTGGTATTTGATAACACCACATATTTTTCTTCTACTCTATTGAATGAACTTGCATTAGATAAATGGATTATATTGAAGTATTATGCCAACTATTATCCGCAAGGAAATCGTGTTTTTGAGTCTACCAATAAAAATTTAATAAGGATTCTTAAGAATATAGTCATAGAGAACCACAAGAACCGACACAATGCTTTACATAACGCTCTATGGGATGATAGGGTAACCCCCAAAGAAGCCCTAGGGAATTCCCATTACTTTCTGGTGTACATACAAGAAGCCATTTTTCCAACCAACCTATAGGATATATATCCCATCATTGTCGTTTTCCAAGTCCTCAATAGGAAAACCCTCATCCAGTGTGCAATAGAGAATTGATACCCTCATGGTTGAGGAAGAACGAGAAAAATCTAGAAGGAAGATTGTGGCCCATCAACAAATGGTCAAAAAATGGTTTGATAAAAACAAGGTTGGCAATAAAAACTTTGAAGTAGGGGTCTTGGTTCTTAAGTGGGATAAAATCAATGGGCCAAAGGGGAAACATTCAAAATTCCAAAATCTATGGCTTGGACCTTTTCAAGTTGCTGAGAAAACTGGGGTAAGCACTTATAGTCTACAAAACTTTAGAGGTGAGCTTGAATCTCTCTCAATCAATGGACAAGACCTAAAGAGTTTATTTTCATAAGTTTTCTCCAAGACAACTTCATGTATTACAGTTTACCTTTATTTCTTTTTAATTTTATTTTGAGTGACGAGTTTGGTATTTTCATTTTTCTTTCCTTTTGGTTTTCTTTGTGTGGTGTGATCTAATTTCTTTTTTGGTTTTTTGGTTTTGATTTTTCTAGTGATAGCACAATTTCAGGTGTGATCTTTGTCAAAATGGTGGTGAAATCTATTGAAACTATATTCTTATCTCTTAGTTTTAAATTTCGTAGAGAAATTTGGAGAAGGTTTTTTTATCAGAGGCTTCAACACATGGGAAATCCATGTTTATGTATGCAGATCACTTAGGGAACAAAGAAATCGGCTACCTCATGGTCTAGGAATACCGAGGGAAATGGGAGAGAGGAGAGTGTGACCGATACCTTGAAAAGATGAAATTTAGTCCTCATACTATTCAAAAAAGACAAAGAATAAAATGTATATGGTTCAAATCCTTACCAAAAAAAAAATATATCCTCCTCCTTGGTTCATTCCCAACACATATGAAACAAAGATTAACATAGAATAATAATTCATAATGTATGATTGGGATGGTATGCATATATATCCACCAGGGCTATGGACGCTCGTTGGAAGCGGATCAAGGTCTGTGATATCGAGGTGACTATGTCGGGGCTATGGATGCTCGCTAGCAGCGGAGCAACATCATGGTAAGGGTTTTTTACTTTTAGAAGAAAAATTAATAACATCGGGTCTTATTAATAGTTTTGAGTTATGACTCAATTCTCAACGGAAAGGTAGGAGTCATTGGTTAGATGGAAAGAGGAATGCATTCGGGTGAATCCCCATGAGCAGTTGGAAAGAATTTTCTTGGGACCTATGTATACATATTCGTGAGTCATCCATGGGTTATTGCCTCAAGCCAATAACCATTTCCCAAATAGGTATGTCAACATCATTATAGAGAGAAACATAGATTCTGGCTTCTACCAACGAATAACCATTTGTTGAGCACTCAACACACCCTTAAAAATTTTCAATTTTTGGGTACCACTTTTGTTTTTTTTGTTTGCATTGATTCCATTGATTTTACATAAGTTTCATATTTATTATTATTTTGTTTTCTCATATTTTTCATTGTTCACATGGTTTGAATTGCATCCATAAATCCATAAAATTCTTCAAAAAATTCACAGCTAAAGGTAAATTTCTCCGATACCTGACGACTGTTGCTCTGAAATGCCAACGCCAATCAACGTTAGGTGTCAGTAAATTCAATTTCCTTTTCTTCTACATAAAATCTCATGAAATGTTCTTGAAAATTAAGATTCATTTTTCCCAATGATTGTCACACCATTGGACTCCTAATACAACATCAACACCACCCATTTGGATTTCAATCATGTTAATATCTAATAAATACTCTCCCATATTGAGCTTAATACAATGGCACTTCCCTGAACAATTTATGGTACGTCCATCTACAATCATTACTTGAAACTTCGATGCTAGTAATATAAAGCAATTAAGAAGTTTCACTAATTTGCAGTTAATGAAGTTAAGGATACTACCAGAATAAATCAACTTTGTTACCTTTTTATTTTTGATATATCTTTCTATATCGAGGGTTTGTGGAGTATTAATGCCAACCAATGCATGAAAATATATGGTTGAGTAGTCTCTTCTACTTCTTTATCATGCGATGGTTCCAATTCGTGATCTCCTTCTTCTTCACAATCTATGTAGAATAATTTATTCTCACCACATTCATTCCCCTTACTATACTTGCTATCACAATCGAAACATAGTCACTTTGCTCTTATTTCATCCATTTTCCAAGATGGAAACCATATAGGTTGAGTGAGGTTAGGAGAGGGGGCATGGTGCTCTTTATAGTTGTTAGAGATCACTCTTCTAGTGACCATATTTTACTTCCAGTTTTTCTTGCCATACTGAAAGCATGTTGTAGGGATTTAGGTTCAAAGAGAATCACCTCATGTTGAATGTTCTTCTTTAAATTTCCCATAAAGAGATCTAATAAATGATCCTTTAGAGTATTCTTTACCCTGAGACTTAGTCTTTGGAATTGTTGAATGTGCTCTGTAATTGGACCTCTTTTCCGAAGATTTATCAATTGATTAAATAATGTATCTCTCTTAAAATCCCCATAATTTTCTATCAATTCATCCATAAAAATGGACCAAGATATAATAAAATACTTTTTTCTTTAACAAATCCATTGATACCAAACAAATTGATCATTTTATAAATACAAGGATGTAAGAGTTATATTTTGTAAGGTTATCACTTGGTGTATATAAAAACATTGCTCCATCTGGAATATCTATGTGATAGGATATTTACCATCAAACTTCCTCATATAGATATTGGGAATTAAGTAGTTCCTTAGTGTCGAGTGGAACCCCTAGCGATGCAGATATGGAGGTGATGAATAATCATGATTTTGGGATTGAATATTTATTTCCTCCACATTTAGATTATTTTCTTGTGTCTTGATATCTCCCTGAGAAAATATCTCATCTAGGGCATGTAACAAGATGGTTGACATAGAATTTTTCAATTATTCCATCTTTTTATCCATCTTCTTTTCTATTAGTACCCTATTTTCATCCATCTTCTTTTCCATTTGTACCCTATTTTCTTCTATATTCTTTCCCATTTGTTCCCTATTTTCATCCATCTTATTTTCTATCAAATCATTATTTTGTATTGACTTAACACTCATTTCATTAAATTAGTTCTCCAATTTGGATTGCCGGTGAAAAATATCTTCTCTTTCTTCCCGAGTCATGGTTGATATTTTAGGAGGTTTAGTTGGTGATGTAATTTTTGGAACACCCTTTTCCATTTGGGAAAAATAATAATACTCCTCTTTTTTCTCTTTATCACAAATTTTGAATCACCAAAAACATATTTTCCAATCAAAATCTAATCCAATTGTAAGTTGTGTACCTTTAAACCCTAATTTTGAGACTGTCTCACTCACCAAACTTTGTCCTGGTGTATCTATGCAATTTTGACCCTTTTGAGACTAGAATTATATTCCTGTAGTATTTTGATATGTCTTCTCTGTAATTCCATAGGTTTGACAAAAATTTTATGTATCAAGTGAAATTTATGGTAACCTTCACAAATGTTTTTGATTTGTATCCCTTTCCAAATAGAGAACTTGTATGGAATGCAACATGTCACTCACAAGTACTCCATATCTCTCCTAAGGAACCATAATCCACATTTTATTATTGTTTACTTTTATGTTTAATTCATGATGGAACCTAGTATAGTTGGGTATTTTCTATTTGTCATGCATTATAAGCTATGTGGGTCCTCACCACTGGTCACTTCATTACTTTAGGTAATATTATTCAATGTTGTCCTTTTACCACTCAAAAGGGAACTAGTTAAATGTGAGGGACCTTTCATGGAACATGGTGTAGTTGGGTATTTTCTATTTTTCATGCATTATGAGATATATGGGTCCTCACCATTTACCTTATGTCTACCTTTCCACATGTCACTCACGAGTACTCCCTCTCTCTTCGCAAAAACCCTAATCCATATTTATTTTGTTTTGTTCTGTTTCATATTTAATTCATTCCGACATGATCATGGAACATGGTACAGTAAGTTAGTTTTTGTTTGTCATGCATTATGAGCTATGTGGGTCCTCACCACTTACCTTATGTATAGCTTTCCACATGTCACTTACAAGTACTTCCTCTCTCTCCTAAGAAATCATAATGCACATTTTTTGTTTTACCTTTTATCTTTTATATTTAATCCATGCTTACATAATCATGAAACATGGTGTAGTTGGGTATTTTTTTTGTTTGTTATGAATTATGAGCTATGTGGGTCCTAACCACTTACCTTATGTCTAGCTTACCACATGNGAGCCATGGATGTGTCATTTTGGGGATTAATTAAAAAATGTGTAGTGGTATACCTAGATGGCATTACTATTTACTCCAAGGATAGAGTTGATCATATTACCCATCTCACCCAAATTTTTGAAATATGCCGAAAGTATGGGATATCCTTAAACCCAAAAAAGACTATATTTGGAGTAGAGGAAGGCAAAATATTAATTCACATCATTTCTAGGGATGGTATCCATATCGATCATGAATGAGTAAAAACAATTTTGCAACTGCCACTCCCTCATAACAAAAAGGCTATGCAATATTTCTTTGGAAGGATTAATTTTGTAAGAAAGTTCACTCCATATTTCGCAGAGAAAGTTAAAACCATGTAGAGAATGATACACACGAATGTTGAGTTTAAATGGACTGATGAGGGAAAGGAAGCTTTCAAAAACATTAATACTTCCATATTGCAAGCCCTTGTACTACACATCCTTTATTTCAACAAAGAATTTTATCTCTACGCTTTAACTTCAGATCAATCATTGGTTGTAGTCCTTACTCAAAGGGATGATGAAAACAAAGAGGCACATGTCTCCTTCATGAGCACTAACTTACAAGGACAAGATCTTAATTACCCATACATTGACAAACAAGCCTACACTATATATAAAGTAGTAAAACACTTTAGGCCTTACATCCTCAAGAATCGTACCAAGGCCATAGAGCCTCATTTATCCATTAGGTCACTTTTCACACAACAAGAAATGGGGGAAAGAAGATGAAATTAGATGGATATCATCCAAGAATTTGAACTTGAAATTAAACCGACAAAACTTGTCAGGGGTCAGGGACTGTGCAAATTGGCTACAAAATCCCAAGATCTAATAGAAAATAGGGATTCTAGTTGGGACAACGATTTGGATTTATGGTGTGGTGAAGTATTGTACATCCCACCCACACAAGACTCTTGTTATGCTGACCTATCTTATTTTCTTCATCATGGTACCTGCCTTGAATACCTGAAACCGAGAGAGAGAAGAGCACTCAGACTAAAATCTGCCCGATGTCGTCTTATTAACTCAATACTTTTCCACTTAAATTATGATGGATTTTTGTGAAGATGTCTCAAAAAGGAAGATATTGAAAGGGTGTTGAAGGAACTCCACGATGGTCCTGTAGGGGGGAATTTTGCATGGGAGACTACAACCCATAATATTTTGAGGGTAAGATATTATTAGCCAACTTTGTTTAGAGACACTCACGCATATTTTAGGAGGTGAAAAATTTGTCAGATGAGCGCTAGGAAGGAAAATAAAGTGGCCACTCCACTACAACCAATGTCATTTTCTAGGCTATTTGAACAATGGGGAATATATATAATAGGAGAGATAAACCCAAAATCGTCCAAAAAACATAAGTATATATTGAGTGCTACCGATTATTTCAAACGATGGTCAGAATCCATTCCCCTTGCCCATGTTAATGAGAATGTGGTAATACAATTTCTTGAACATCACATCATGACAAGGTTTGGGGTGCCTTTGGTCTTGGTATTTGATAACACCACATATTTTTCTTATACTCTATTGAATGAATTTGCATTAGATAAATGGATTATATTGAAGTATTATGTCAACTATTATCCGCAAGGAAATGGTGTTTCTGAGTCTACCAATAAAAATTTAATAAGGATTCTTAAGAAGATAGTCATAGAGAACCACAAGAATCGACACAATGCTTTACATAATGCTCTATGGGATGATAGCGTAACCCCCAAAGAAGCCCTAGGGAATTCCCATTAATTTTTGGTGTACATACAAGAAGCCATTTTCCCAACCAACCTATAGGATATATATCCCATCATTGTCGTTTTCCCAGTCCTCAATAGGAAAACCCTCATCCAGTATGCAACAGAGAATTGATACCCTCATGGTTGAGGAAGAACGAGAAAAATCTAGAAGGAAGATTGTGGCCCATCAGCAAATGGTCAAAAAATGGTTTGATAAAAACAAGGTTGGCAATAAAAACTTTGAAGTAGGGGTCTTGGTTCTTAAGTGGGATAAAATCAATGCGCCAAAGGGGAAACATTCAAAATTCCAAAATATATGGCTTGGACCTTTTCAAGTTGTTGATAAAACTGGGGTAAGCACTTATAGTCTACAAAACCTTAGAGGTGAGCTTGAATCTCTCTCCATCAATGGACAAGACCTAAAGAGTTTCTTTTCATAAGTTTTCTCCAAGACAACTTCATGTATTATAGTTTACCTTTATTTCTTTTTAATTTTATTTTGAGTGACGAGTTTGGTATTTTCATTTTTCTTTCCTTTTGGTTTTCTTTGTGTGGTGTGATCTAATTTCTTTTTTGGTTTTTTGGTTTTGATTTTTCTAGTGATAGCACAATTTCAGGTGTGATCTTTGTCAAAATGGTGGTGAAATCTATTGAAACTATATTCTTATCTCTTAGTTTTAAATTTCGTAGAGAAATTTGGAGAAGGTTTTTTTATCAGAGGCTTCAACACATGGGAAATCCATGTTTATGTATGCAGATCACTTAGGGAACAAAGAAATCGGCTACCTCATGGTCTAGGAATACCGAGGGAAATGGGAGAGAGGAGAGTGTGACCGATACCTTGAAAAGATGAAATTTAGTCCTCATACTATTCAAAAAAGACAAAGAATAAAATGTATATGGTTCAAATCCTTACCAAAAAAAAAATATATCCTCCTCCTTGGTTCATTCCCAACACATATGAAACAAAGATTAACATAGAATAATAATTCATAATGTATGATTGGGATGGTATGCATATATATCCACCAGGGCTATGGACGCTCGTTGGAAGCGGATCAAGGTCTGTGATATCGAGGTGACTATGTCGGGGCTATGGATGCTCGCTAGCAGCGGAGCAACATCATGGTAAGGGTTTTTTACTTTTAGAAGAAAAATTAATAACATCGGGTCTTATTAATAGTTTTGAGTTATGACTCAATTCTCAACGGAAAGGTAGGAGTCATTGGTTAGATGGAAAGAGGAATGCATTCGGGTGAATCCCCATGAGCAGTTGGAAAGAATTTTCTTGGGACCTATGTATACATATTCGTGAGTCATCCATGGGTTATTGCCTCAAGCCAATAACCATTTCCCAAATAGGTATGTCAACATCATTATAGAGAGAAACATAGATTCTGGCTTCTACCAACGAATAACCATTTGTTGAGCACTCAACACACCCTTAAAAATTTTCAATTTTTGGGTACCACTTTTGTTTTTTTTGTTTGCATTGATTCCATTGATTTTACATAAGTTTCATATTTATTATTATTTTGTTTTCTCATATTTTTCATTGTTCACATGGTTTGAATTGCATCCATAAATCCATAAAATTCTTCAAAAAATTCACAGCTAAAGGTAAATTTCTCCGATACCTGACGACTGTTGCTCTGAAATGCCAACGCCAATCAACGTTAGGTGTCAGTAAATTCAATTTCCTTTTCTTCTACATAAAATCTCATGAAATGTTCTTGAAAATTAAGATTCATTTTTCCCAATGATTGTCACACCATTGGACTCCTAATACAACATCAACACCACCCATTTGGATTTCAATCATGTTAATATCTAATAAATACTCTCCCATATTGAGCTTAATACAATGGCACTTCCCTGAACAATTTATGGTACGTCCATCTACAATCATTACTTGAAACTTCGATGCTAGTAATATAAAGCAATTAAGAAGTTTCACTAATTTGCAGTTAATGAAGTTAAGGATACTACCAGAATAAATCAACTTTGTTACCTTTTTATTTTTGATATATCTTTCTATATCGAGGGTTTGTGGAGTATTAATGCCAACCAATGCATGAAAATATATGGTTGAGTAGTCTCTTCTACTTCTTTATCATGCGATGGTTCCAATTCGTGATCTCCTTCTTCTTCACAATCTATGTAGAATAATTTATTCTCACCACATTCATTCCCCTTACTATACTTGCTATCACAATCGAAACATAGTCACTTTGCTCTTATTTCATCCATTTTCCAAGATGGAAACCATATAGGTTGAGTGAGGTTAGGAGAGGGGGCATGGTGCTCTTTATAGTTGTTAGAGATCACTCTTCTAGTGACCATATTTTACTTCCAGTTTTTCTTGCCATACTGAAAGCATGTTGTAGGGATTTAGGTTCAAAGAGAATCACCTCATGTTGAATGTTCTTCTTTAAATTTCCCATAAAGAGATCTAATAAATGATCCTTTAGAGTATTCTTTACCCTGAGACTTAGTCTTTGGAATTGTTGAATGTGCTCTGTAATTGGACCTCTTTTCCGAAGATTTATCAATTGATTAAATAATGTATCTCTCTTAAAATCCCCATAATTTTCTATCAATTCATCCATAAAAATGGACCAAGATATAATAAAATACTTTTTTCTTTAACAAATCCATTGATACCAAACAAATTGATCATTTTATAAATACAAGGATGTAAGAGTTATATTTTGTAAGGTTATCACTTGGTGTATATAAAAACATTGCTCCATCTGGAATATCTATGTGATAGGATATTTACCATCAAACTTCCTCATATAGATATTGGGAATTAAGTAGTTCCTTAGTGTCGAGTGGAACCCCTAGCGATGCAGATATGGAGGTGATGAATAATCATGATTTTGGGATTGAATATTTATTTCCTCCACATTTAGATTATTTTCTTGTGTCTTGATATCTCCCTGAGAAAATATCTCATCTAGGGCATGTAACAAGATGGTTGACATAGAATTTTTCAATTATTCCATCTTTTTATCCATCTTCTTTTCTATTAGTACCCTATTTTCATCCATCTTCTTTTCCATTTGTACCCTATTTTCTTCTATATTCTTTCCCATTTGTTCCCTATTTTCATCCATCTTATTTTCTATCAAATCATTATTTTGTATTGACTTAACACTCATTTCATTAAATTAGTTCTCCAATTTGGATTGCCGGTGAAAAATATCTTCTCTTTCTTCCCGAGTCATGGTTGATATTTTAGGAGGTTTAGTTGGTGATGTAATTTTTGGAACACCCTTTTCCATTTGGGAAAAATAATAATACTCCTCTTTTTTCTCTTTATCACAAATTTTGAATCACCAAAAACATATTTTCCAATCAAAATCTAATCCAATTGTAAGTTGTGTACCTTTAAACCCTAATTTTGAGACTGTCTCACTCACCAAACTTTGTCCTGGTGTATCTATGCAATTTTGACCCTTTTGAGACTAGAATTATATTCCTGTAGTATTTTGATATGTCTTCTCTGTAATTCCATAGGTTTGACAAAAATTTTATGTATCAAGTGAAATTTATGGTAACCTTCACAAATGTTTTTGATTTGTATCCCTTTCCAAATAGAGAACTTGTATGGAATGCAACATGTCACTCACAAGTACTCCATATCTCTCCTAAGGAACCATAATCCACATTTTATTATTGTTTACTTTTATGTTTAATTCATGATGGAACCTAGTATAGTTGGGTATTTTCTATTTGTCATGCATTATAAGCTATGTGGGTCCTCACCACTGGTCACTTCATTACTTTAGGTAATATTATTCAATGTTGTCCTTTTACCACTCAAAAGGGAACTAGTTAAATGTGAGGGACCTTTCATGGAACATGGTGTAGTTGGGTATTTTCTATTTTTCATGCATTATGAGATATATGGGTCCTCACCATTTACCTTATGTCTACCTTTCCACATGTCACTCACGAGTACTCCCTCTCTCTTCGCAAAAACCCTAATCCATATTTATTTTGTTTTGTTCTGTTTCATATTTAATTCATTCCGACATGATCATGGAACATGGTACAGTAAGTTAGTTTTTGTTTGTCATGCATTATGAGCTATGTGGGTCCTCACCACTTACCTTATGTATAGCTTTCCACATGTCACTTACAAGTACTTCCTCTCTCTCCTAAGAAATCATAATGCACATTTTTTGTTTTACCTTTTATCTTTTATATTTAATCCATGCTTACATAATCATGAAACATGGTGTAGTTGGGTATTTTTTTTGTTTGTTATGAATTATGAGCTATGTGGGTCCTAACCACTTACCTTATGTCTAGCTTACCACATGTCACTCATGAGTACTCCCTCTCTTTCCTAAGAAACCATAATCCATATTATTATTATTATTTCCTTTTATATCTAATTTGTGTTTACATCATCATGGAACATGATGTAGTTGGGTATTTTCTATTTGTCATGTATTATGAGCTATGTGGGTCCTCACCACTTACCTTATGTCTAGAATGCCACATGTCACTGATGAGTACTCCCTCCCTCTCCTAGGAAACCATAATCCACATTTTTAATTATTGACACTATTCCTAAGATTACTAGCATATCCATTAATGGAACCTTAGCCTTAAGTTCCCATTAGTTTTTCATTAACAATTTTGTGCCTTTTTAGTCTGTACAATTTTTCACATTATATAAATGTACCCTTCTAAGGCCCACACAACTCAATATTTAAATCATTTACATTGTAAACTAAGCACAAAAAAGAGGTTCCAGAAATGTGTTATTGTGTTCCCATTGCTCTTAATAAAAGCACCCACCTTGGTGCAACTTCGAGGCCTAAACAAAATTGGGTACTTTTCCTTTGTGGCATCCTCCATTTCCCAAGTTGCTCCATCTAGTCCATAGAATTTCAAATGGACCTTGACCTATGCGATTTATTAGCTCCACATCATTAACTTCCCCTCGAGGATGTGTGTGGGTTATATTTAGAATTGATTTTTTTATCCACTTGAACCATAAACCAGGGACCATGCACAATTTCTTAGGTAAATAAAAATAAAAAATATTGTGTGCTCTAATGATTGGTAGAAATGAAATTTTATATGCAACATGGCCTATCATCCCTAAGCTATTAAATGTCTTGGAGTATTTAGGTGCCAACTTTCCATAGCTCCCTAGTTTTACAAAACTCTTCTTTTCTTTCACTCTAATATATATATA
>JZKD02S1098407.1:0-13074 GCA_000966675.3 Picea glauca | reverse complement strand
GAAGCTTATTTTTAATAATTTCGCCTCCTGAAAAGCAGGAAATCAGTTAAAATAGGTTGTTGATGTTTGTAATGATTTCTATTTTGGGAAAGGGGTTGGATTTCAAAGTGGTGATATGTAAAGGACCTATAGTTATATATATTTCATTATATGAGAGTAGAGAGAGGTTGGTTGGAAAACTAGTGTAGACAATGACTATTGAATGTAGTTTGAGCTCGATTGAAATTTAATGCAAAAGTCTTGAATCTTGATGAAAAGATTCTAAATGTAGCAGTTGTATGGATTGTTTCCTTTCTTTGCATACATAATTCCTATATTCTTTATTCATATCTATTTCTGTCTAAATATAAACGTATTTTAAAACCTAGGATTCATTGCACAGTTCCCTACGATTCACACCATTTAGACAAACCGTTTTCCTCTAAGTTAACTCTGAATTCATCCTCAACGGTGCTCCGAGTTGGTTTTAGTGGTAAAATTCAAGATCCATTTATGACCAACTGGAGAGGAATTTTGAAAATCCCCAAGATTTTTTAGTCGAGGACAAAATAAATAATAAAAACCTCTCTCATATTTTCAAAATGTGTTACTGTTTTGGAGATTCAAAGGAATCTTTGAGCCCTATTATTTAGTTTTTATGATTTCCTATCTGAGACATGTTTTTACGACACATATTTCGTCTAGCTGGAGATGAATTTCAAGAAATAGAGAGAGTTTTTTCTTTACAACAAGCTTACGTACAAAATCATTTCTCATAGTTTACACAACTATTACATTTTTAGAATTAAAAGTGGCATTTTGAAGCCTATTTTTAATAATTTTGCCTCCTGAAAAGCAGGAAATCAGTTAAAATGGGTCATTGATGTTTGTAATGATTTCTATTTTGGGAAAGGGGTTGGATTTCAAAGTGGTGATATGTAAAGGACATATAGTTATATATATTTCATTGTACGAGAGTAGATAGAGGTTGGTTGGAAAACTAGTGTAGACAGTGACTATTGAATGTAGTTTGAGCTCGATCGAAATTTAATGCAATTGTAGCAGTTGTATGTATTGTTTCCTTTCTTTGCGTACGTAATTCCTATATTCTTTATTCATATCTATTTTTTTCTAAATAGAAATGTATTTTAAAACTTGGGATTCATTGCATAGTGCCCTACGATTCACACCATCTAGAAAAATCGTTTTCCTCTAAGTTAACTCTGAATTCATCCTTAGAAGTGCTCCAAGTTGCTTCATGTTTTCTTCTCCCACAACACAAAATGATTTTGCGCTGAAGAATGTTGCTCACTTATCCTTTATCCTCTCAAGTTCAGTCACCGATTCATTTGTTTATATCGTTTTCTCGAACCGACTCCATAGCCCAAGGTCTTACTCACTTGTGCCAATATAACCAGAACTTATTATCTCAAAGGTGTTTAAATCTAGTCGATAGCTCAAAACCATATCTTGTACCAAGACAAAGTCACCCAAGAGATCCCTCTCCACGTCTGAAAGGCTAGTTTTAGATCTCAACGTTGCTTTGTAGGTTTCCTCTGTCATTCATTTCTCATTCAAACGAAGTTTACAGAGTGCTAACATTCTGGCACCGTTGTCGGGGAGCGAAGGTGAAATATTCCCTGGGAGAAATGATAAAGTTTAGATATGAGTATTGATTGTGAAAAGTATTCAGACACAGAAAGGTTGTACATCATTCACTTGGCGACTCCATTTTCAATAATCTAGAATTCAAAATTTCTATGGAGACTCCATTGTCCAAAGATTCAGTAGCCTAAATATTTTATTGATGACTCCACTACTTCAAGATGGATTACAGATATGCAAGGTATTCTCCAATTAATCGCTCTCATATTCTTGGCTTTCCAAATCATATTCCTCACATAGATTAGCAAAAATATTTACCTAAATTTGAAGATGGGAAAGGAAATGATGTTGCCTTGCACTTGATTAGATTTCACATGCGCATATGTAATATGGGGGTTGAATTTCATGAGGATTGTTTGATGAAATTTTTTATGGCTACTTTAGAGGGGAAAACAATATTATGGTATGAAGGTTTAAAACCAGGCAGGTTATACTCTCTTAAATATTTCCATATAATATTTTTCAAGAATTATGGAGAATCTAATCCTTCATTCTTGGTGTTTGAATATTGTTGTGAATTTTGTGAACATTTCATTAAGAACCTTGAAAATGTTTTTGGTGATGAAGAGTGTATGAATGGTGAAATCATAGAATCCTTTTATGAATATTCATCCCAACAACAAATAGTAGCCCCTCCTTTGGTTGAAGATGAAGTTGATCAAGAAGTTGTTGCTAAAATTCATTTTCCTTCTCCTGAACTTGATGAAGATATTCAACAAGAGTTCCATCAAGACAAAGTGTTTCAAAGTTGTCTTTCTTCCCCTGTGAATTTTGTGGTTGTTCAAATTCTAAGTGGCCTAGACATGGATGAGGATTTTGAAAATGCATTTATGGAGACTTCAAGCAATGAACAAACAATTGACATAGAGTTTCAAGAAAGAAACAAAGCAGTGTATGCCACTTGTCAATTAGAAATACAGAAATATAATGAAGAGGTAGTTGTTTTATTTTATTCCTTTGAAAATCATGGCTTTAAAAATGCATCCATGGGAGCTCTAGATTGTTAAATAGTGCATGTTGTTAGATTTTGACATTTGAAAGAAGATTATGAGTAAGAACTTATTTCCATTCATTCATTTGCAAGTCAAAATGACAGTCCTCAAGCAAATTTCCAGAAGGTTAATAAAACCAAACTAGAATTGTTTGATGAACAAGAGGATAGCCTTGATACACATAATATGGTTGTCATATTTGAAGATGTTCAAGTATTTATGAATGTTTTTGTTGATATGCATGGAAGAGTAAACAAATCTATTGTTGTTGTTTCATTTGAAAATGTTCTCAGAACAAAAGAAATAGACTAAAAACAACAAACACTTATGAAAGAGGATTGTCTTTATGCTTATGTTCATCAAGAAGAAAAGATTTTTCATGGTTTTCAAGATCCTATGGCCATCCTATTACATTCATGAGTGAAGGAGGAATTTTTTTCATTCATAAGATCAAATTTTGGATTCAATTTTTGTTTTCAGATGCCATCTTTTACATTTGTTTGCCTGTTGAAGACAAATATGAGCAGAGGAAAATCGAGAAGCGAATTGCTTGATTGGTTGCATTGGCACTTTAGCATCACTTGATTGAATATCCATTTCATCATTTTTAGAGTAGATAGGAGTGTGCAAATAAGCTCGGTACTATGATCATTTCTTTTAGCAATATGCAATTTTCATTTTCATCTTTGTTTCAGATTTCAGTTTGGAGCATATACAACTTTGGGTTTTCAGTGGATGAAGGTTACAAGTTACAGTTGGAAAGTTTAGTTTGGGACCACCCCAATGGATAGGCATCTAGTCTATTATTATTTTCTACCTCACAGGGAGGATAACATCCCCATTAGAGCCAGTTGTTAGCACCATGATTTTCATAGCTAAGGTTAGAGGTTTGTCAACAATTTGCAAAGTCATGCATGTTAGCACCCATATTGTTTTTCTACCTGGCATCATCTAACATCGCCAAGGGTCAGTTTCAAAAGGAAACTTTTCATTTATTATTTCCATTTCCATTTGCAACTGTGCGCTGCACAAAGCACTTCACCACGCAAAGGATTTCATCTCACAGTGGATTTCCTCACGCATAGGATGTTGTTGCGCAGAGGATGTCATGGCATAGTGGATTTCATCATGCAGTGGATGTTGTCGTGCATAGGATGTTGTCACACAGGGGATTTCATCACAAAGTGGATTTCATAACACATAGGCTGTTTTCACGTAGATGATGTCATCGCACAATAGATTTCATCGTGCAATGGATGTTGTCGCGCATAGAATATTGCCGTGCAGAGGATGTCATCGCATACTGGATTTCATCGCACTGTGGGCTGTCATGCATGGAATTTTTTCATGAATAGGATGTTTCCATGCAGAGGATGTCATCACGTAGTGTATTTCATCATGCAGCAAATTTCATCACATAGTGGATTTCGTTGCATAGTGGATTTTCATACGCACATGCTACAGGTCGCATTGCAGAAATGATCGGCTTAGTGCTCAACTTCAATATCACTTTATGACACATTGGAGTACAAAACACATAATAAATACCTCTCTCAGATTTGAAAAATGTGTAATGGATTGGGAGATTCGAAGGAATCTTTGAGCCCTATTTTTCAGTTTTTATGATTTCCTATCTAAGACATGTTTTTGCGACACGTATTCCGACCAGCTGGAGACAAATTTCAATAAACCAAGATATTTTTTTCTTTAAAATGATCTTAAATACAAAAACCATTCTCAGATTTTACACACCTATTACAGTTTGAGAATTACAAGTGGCATTTGGAATTTTATGTTTCATAATTTTGCCTCCTAAAAAGCTGGAAATCAGTTAAAATGTGTCGTTGCTATTTGTAACGGTTTCTATTTTTTGAAAGGGGTTGGAGTTAGAAGTGGTGATATGTAAAGGACCTATAGTGCTATATACTTTATGGTATGATATTAGAGAGAGTTTGGTTGGAAAACTAGTGTAGACAGTGACTATTGAATGTAGTTTGAGCTCGATCAAAATTTAATGCAAAAGTCCTTAATCTTGATGAAAAGATTCTAATTGTAGCAGTTGGATGTATTGTTTCATTTATTTGCATACGTACTTCCTCTATTCTTTATTCATATATATTTCTGTCTAAATAGGAATGTATTTTCAAACCTTGGATTCACTGTGCAGTGCTCTGGGATTCACGCCATTTAGACAAATTGTTTTCCTCTAAGTTAACTCTAAATTCATCCTCAGCAGCACTCTGAGTTGCTTCATGTTTTCTTCTCCCACCACACACAACTATTTTTCACTAAATATTGTTTCTCTCTTATCCTTTATCCTCTCAAGTTCGGTCACCGAGTCACTTGTTTCTATCGTTTTCTCGAACCGACTCCATAGCCCAAGGTATTACTCTCTTGCACCAATATAACTAGAAATTATTATATCAAAGGTGTTTAAATATAGCCGATAGCTAAAAAACATATCCTGTACTGAGACAAAGTCTCCTGAGAGAGCCCTCTCCAGGTTCAAAAGGCTAGTTTCAGATCTCAAAGTTGGTTTGTAGGTTACCTCTATCATTCGTTTCTCATTCGAACGAAGTTTACAGAGTGCTAAAAATGACAATGAGAATGGTGGAAGATATTTATAAGTCATCATTGAAATCATAGGAGAAGTTGGCTACAAAACAAATCTAGTGAAACAGAGGAAAAAGTCCAAGCATAGGCAAAGGAACTGTCTGAGAGAAGTTCCAGAAACCCAAACCTGAAGCTAGAAAGTATCGCAGTCATACAAAAAGAGGAGGAATTTATAGAGGTGGAAAACATGGTGGTATAAACTCATTTTCTTGAGGAAGAGGAAAAGGAAGAGGATGAGAAGTGAAATTCTATGCCTGTGGAAAGACAGGGCATATGTCTTGGGAATGTCCTTAGAGGAAAAAGAAATAAGGAGGTGGAGAAGCTCACATTTGTGAATCTCAAAGAAGGAATGTTGAGGTAGAAGCAACGGAAGATGGGAAATCCCTCACGATGAGGAAAGTTCTCTTAAATCCATAGAAAGAAGAAAAATAGCCAGTTCATAGGAACATTTTGTTCAGGACTGCTTCCAAGACCAAGGATAGGGTATGAAAAGTAATCATAGACAATGGGAGCACTAATAATTTGGTATCCACATAAATAGTGGAAACGCTAGATCTAGAGACAAATGCACATCTGAACCCGTACAAGGTATCATGGTTTCAGAAGGGACACCAAGTCATGGTAAGTCGACATTGCAATGTTGAATTCAAGATCGGAGGTTATTAAGATAAGATTTTTTGTGATGTAATACCCATGGATGTTTGTCATGTTCTTTGGGGAAGTGTCGGTTGTTGTTTATGGAAGGAAGTGAATATTAAGGAAGAGGAGTGAAGTACAAACTATGTGGAAGGCACATTAACCAAGAATGGGTCGAAGTGGTCAATGAAGAAGAAAAGAAGGAGAGAATTAAGAGAAAGTGAGTCATTTGAAGAGAATATCAAGGAATACAGATCAACAAATAAGATGGATCGTGGAAAACTAAGCAAGTGTAAAAAGACACCAATGGATGCTTTCGAGCACCTCACGGAAAAGAAGGAAGAACAGGCTGGCGAAGCCCTTAAGATATGGGTTGTGTGGAAACTAGGGTTTTGACACCTAGGGTTTTGGTATTTAGGGTTTTGATAATTAGGCTTCGTTATAAGGTTGTCTAAAAGTCGTTGTAATGTATAAATAAATACCAAAAAGATTCGGGAAGGTTGGTCATGATTAAGGTTGAGGATTGTGATTATTGTTGCTACGTGAGAGAAGCATTGTATTGTGAGAGAATTCGTGTATTGTGGATCTTCAGCTGGGTACAAATATCAACCCTATAGCTGGGTGCGCAGGGAGGGGAGAAAGAGAGAAGGAGAGAGAGAGAGATCTTCAAACTAAGTGTGCAGATAGAACTGTATGTTTCCATTTAATATATAAAGAAACGCAGTTCTGTGGATGTAGCCCTAGGGAGAGAGTGAACCACATATATCTTATTGTTCTTTTTTATTGATGTTGTGTTATTTTCCATATGATATAATTTTACTGCATTATTGTGTTAGATTAGAGACATAACTTGCGAAGTAGGCTTAAGAGAGATAAAGAATAACTATATTTTTGTGTGTCATTGTCTTGTATCATCTTTGCATTTCATCTGGTTGTAGACACCTGTGTCTTGCAACCCCCTATTTCTACTTCAGGTGAGACTTCATATACTTTTCATGTGTTGTCGAAAGGGATGATAGTTAGGGCTTCTTGGTGCGCTGTAAGAGATGAACCCTGGGTCTTCCCCTATGCCAACAAATGGTTTTGTTTTCAGGAGTAGGATCTTCTTGAGGGAATGTCAAGGTGGTTTCCATCGAAGATGGAAATTCATAAGTGGATAGAAGAACAAGAAAAGGACTTCACCGAAGCTCAGAAAAAGAACCCTAGCATTAGTACAAAATACTGGTTGGGAAGGTACATCTTCACCGACATACATGATATTTTCTTTGGAGGAATTCATAAGGAGCTATATGAGTGGTTATCCATATTATCATATGCCTAGTTTGAAATCAGATCTAGACCATTTGTGGTTTGGATGTCTGCGTTGATCACGAAGTTCAAGAGATTTGATAATGTTGTCTCAAGAGAAGTAGATCACTGGTTTGATAACACTATTGGAGCGTACATTACTGATTTTTCTATTGACAGAGTAGAGTCATATAGCCAAGCAGAGAGATATTTCTTTAAGGTACCTATAGGAAAAGTTTTACACTTTTTGAAGTTGAAGATGAAGATGTTATTGCATGAGAAGAACATCTTAAAGATACAGTAATCGGTAGGATTGAAAAGATAATTTTCAATAAATCAGACACCGACAGTTACACAGAGGTTGGACATACATGCAGTGGGAGATCATTCCGAAAGGTTCCTCTGGTGAACCTGTTTGAGCAGAGTCATGAGCCATTGGCATAGGATGAAGGGTTCTACAGTGGGGAAGAAGAAGAGCTATTGAACGAGGAATATTCCGAGACCGCTAGGACATAGGAGAGGAAGACTGAAGAACCTCTCTGAGAAAAATTAGTAACTTCAGGGACTTTGCCTACCATCGACATAAGTACTACTAATCCTCTTGTTGTTTTAGCAGCATTGAGTAACTAGAGTAGCCATAGTTATCAGAGCACTCGAAGCACTGTTACTAGCATTTCAGTACATACTCAGTCAAGAAAAATAGGAAGATCTATGGCCGATGAAATGATATAACCTATATTTATAGGAGATGGATCTAAATAGCTTGATCAACATTGGTTCTTATGTGAAGCTATCTGGAGTATTAACCAAGTCAATGACGAAGTTGTTAAGAGAGCTCATTTTAGTACTACCTTGAGAGATGGTGCACTGAGCTGGTACATGAAGTTTGTTAAATGTGTTGCACAACCTAAACCATTGAACAATATCAAGATTGGGTTGAGTGTATAATTCAATAAACCCATGTCGGAGTCGCAGTGCATTACAAAACTGAAATAAATTAAGCAGAGAGTAGTTGAACCTGTTTGGGAGTTTGATCAGAGGTTTAAGACCTTGACAAGCTGATTGAGATTTCATATTCCAAACAAGAAGAATAAGGAATGGTTCATTGTTTCCCTCTTACCACACATCAAAGTTGCTTTGATGCAATAGAAGCTTGCTTCATAGGCTGAGGCACTAGATATTTCCATGAAACTAGAATCAACCCCTATGGGAGAATCCATCTTAGGTATGAGTCAAATTTTGAGTCAGCTAACTAGCTTATCTCTGCAGGTCGAAGATATGAAGAAAGAAAAGGGAAAAGATAAAAGAGAAGAGATCTACTGTATCAGATGTGAACCAGAGGGACATGACAAGGAGCACTATCCCCTATTTAATAAATACTTGGCCTCTGAAGCTCCAATCCCTTTGAAGAAGGCTACTCTACCATGGTGCGAGGTATGTAGAAATAGACATAGTCCTGGTGAATGTTATTACATGCAAAAATATGTCTAGAAACCTACCATTATTTACTACACATTCTGTAAATATGTGGGTCATGATGAGAAGGAATGTAGGGCTTATCACCTCTTGCATGAAAGGTCAAGAGATACATATAGGATTCAAGGAGAAATGCACTAGGAGGGAACCGCTACATAGTTTAATTCTCCAGGAAGAGGGAACTTCAACCCTTGTGGTGGATTCAGAGGAAGAGAATGAGGAGGAGGCATGGGTCAAGGTTGAGTTCAGATCATTTGTTATAACTACCCCCAACTAGGTCACTTGGCAAGGGATTTTCAAAACCCTTGTACCACTTGCATCTACTGCAACTCATTTGAACATGTTATTGAATATTGTCCAGTATTGTTGGCGAAACTTCAGGAAAGATGGGGTGGAAACTAGAAAGTGAAAATGATATCAGTGGAACCTCATGGATCAGATCCCAGAGTCATTTTTATCACTACAGGAGGCACTGTTAAGGAGAAGACAGGGTGACTCCAGAAAAGACTACAGAGGGATCAAGGATCAGAAGGGCTGCAGAGAAGACACAATTTTTTTATCCAAGAAAGAAAAAGAAGATGTTCGAAGAGGCAAAAAGATAATTTGGAAGAGAACATGCTTCTTCATCTAAGGCACAACCAAAAGTGAGAGAATGTGGAATGCCTCTGGAATTCGATCAGTCTACCTCGCTTATGGATTTCATATACACTTGCATTAATTTGATTAAGGATGAAAGATTTGTGTAAGAACTACAACACTTGATTAGACAGTACGAGATAGGAAGGGTAGATCCTCTGTTGAACAACGAAGTACATCAAGTATCTAGAAAGAGAAGGAAAAACAAGGAACTACACCTTAATGCTCATAATTGATACTATGACATAGATTATGTGGTCCTCGACTTGGGATCATAATTCAATGTTATGACGAAGCAGACATAGGCACTGATGGGAAAACCTAAGTTGATTTACTCTCCTATTAGGCTCAGGATATCTAATCAGGAGGCAGTAAGCCCCTTTGGGAGACTAGATCATATCCCTGTGGACATCGAAGGGGTAAGGAGGTTTGCAGACTTCGAAGTGATTGAGATAGTTTATGATAGTTGTCCTTATCCTGTGTTGTTGGGAATTGATTGGGTTTTCAACAATTCAACTTTTTTTTACCTAAAGAAGAGAAGAATTACATTTGAAGGTGATTTCCTTAGGGTCATTCCACCTCTTGATCCTAATGAATGTCACAGATACACAAAACCTATTAGAGAAGAAGATCATTCTTATGAACTAGAGAATATATATAAATTGAGAGAAAGACAACATGATTACATCAATCCTATGGCAGATGGAAATTTAAGATGGTGAAGTGAAAGTGCATGCTCATCACATTTATAAGAACCATTAGATAATTGGTAGAAAAAAATGTATGAAGTTTTTGTGCGAAGGTATGCCATATTGATCAGGGAGGTTCCCTGGATTGGCATAGAAGTAAGTAATCTTCCCACATTCGATGGTTTAAATCATTTATAAACATTCTTATTAGAATTTGAAGAAATTGTACTAGTAAAATAGAGGTTGTTGGCACTAGATGAAGACCTGAAATAAATGCCAACAATATGGTGGGGAACACACAATAATAACATCGCGGAGTGGGTACAATGTCGCACTTTTATGACATTGCACTTTTCAGACCAATTCCAATGGTGTGAAGTTCAATACAAAGGTCAGAGTTGTCTGAAGTACCATGTACAGAGTTGTGAGGAGGCATGGAGCAACATTCCTAAAGAACAATGGGTGCATAAGTTCATTAACATGTTGGAAACAATGCCTATTAATTGGTATATTCAAACAAAACCATGCCTCACCACTTCAGATTGGTATGGTATGACCCAGAATTTTGTAACTACATTTTTATTTGAAAGTAAGTACCCCACAGTAGACCAACATTTACAAGTGATAAGAAAAAAAGTCTTTGAGGAGACACCTAATATCCCTCTAGAGAAAGAAGAAGATTAATGGACTGCACCTCTTGATAAATTACAGGGTTGTTACAATATCAATGCTGATGAAGATGATGATCCTAGGAATGTGAACATTGCAGAAACTGAAGGACAGAGAGACATAGAAGAGCCAAGTATTGAATTACCTTTCATTGGACAACCAATTAAAATCAAGAAAGTTAATATTGAAGCTGAGTAAGCACCTTAGTTGGCCAACGTTGGAGATTATTGGGATGATGCCACTATTGATAATATTACAGACTTACTGCATGAATATCAAGACTTTCTTCCAACCAATTTCATAGACATGAAGGGCATTAAAGAGCCCATGGGAGAAATGAAGATCCCTTTGAAACCATATGAAAGGACAGACAAGCACAGATCCTACAGACTGAATCCCATGTATAAGAAGAAGGTTAGGATTGAGTTAGACAGAATGTTGGAAGCAAGAATCATAGAACCTATTGAATAATCTAAATGGATCAGCCCTATGGTGGTCCAAGATAAAAATATAGGAGAAATCAGAATCTATGTAGATTTAAGGAAACTGAATTATGCATGTTTACATGATCCATTCCCTACACTGTTTATTGATGAAGTGTTAGAGAATGTAGAAGGACAAGAAGTTTACTTCTTCACAGATGGATTTTCAGGTTATCAGCAGATCAGGATTGCTAAGGAAGAAAGACATAAGACCACATTTGCAACATAATGGGGTTCTTTCCAGTACATTGTGATGCCTTTCGAATTGAACAATGCACCAACCATCATTTCCAGGGTGGTGGTTGAAGCATTCAAGGAATTTTTACATAAATGTTTGGAAGCATATTTTGATGATTGGACTATTTTTAGCTTATTGAAAAATCATATTAAATGTTTGAGACTAATGTTGCATAAGTGCAAGCAATGTCAGAATGACTTGAACCTAAAGAAGTGCATCTTCCTTTCACCTTTTGGAGTATTATTAGGACACATTGTATGTATGCAGGGGTTGTTGGTATATCCTTCCAATATTTCCATCATTGTTGATCTACCTCCTCCTCCTTCGGTTACACAGATGCGCACTGCACTGGGACATACTGGATACTATAGAAATTTTATCAAGGGATATGCACAAATAACAACACCCATGGAAAATATTTTAAATAAATATCGTTAGTTTCAATGGTTAGAGGAATTCCAGCAGAGGTTCGACACACTAAAGAAAAAAATGGTCACTGCACCTATTTTTCTTTTTCCAGATTGGAGTAAGGAATTCCATGTTCATGTTGATGCTTCATCTATTGTGTTAGGAGCAGTGTTAGCACAACCAAGAGCATGCAATATTGACCACCCACTAGCCTTTGCTAGCAGGAATATCTCTACAGCTAAGATAAATTACACTACCACTGAAAGAGAAGGATTAGCTATGGTGTATGCACTGTAAAATTTTCGACACTACTTGTTGGGAGGACATTTTAAGATGTTCATTGATCACTCAGCATTGAAATACTTAGTCAACAAGTCAGTGTTTGGGGGGAGAATATGCAGGTGGCTACTCTTATTCCAGGAATATGATTTTGAGATTGTGGTCAATCCAGGGAGAATGAACAAGGGACCTGATCACTTATCCAGGTTAGAACATGGAGAGGAACCTACCAGTTTGGAGGACACACTACCAGATGAAAAATTGCTAGCTATCAGAAAATTTGATGATCACTTCACCGAGATAGTCCAGTTCCTATCTACAAGAATAACATCTCGCAAGTATACAATTATTCAGAGGAAACAATTGGTAGTTCATGCTGCAATTTTTTTTGAAAAGTCAACAAGAAATGTGTGTCTAATTTATTTTTCCCTTAAATAAATTGGACAATAAATATTAATCTATTATCTCATAATTACTTGAAATAATTAACTGGAATGGAAAATCAGTTAACTATAGGAAATTCGAGTTATAAGGTTGACTGGTGGGATAGGAAATTCAAATTAGTTATAACTGAGTGATTTGGAGTTGTAACAGAATTATAAGTGTAGTTATGTGAGTTGTAAAGTAGTTTAACTCAATTAAGTAAGTTAAGATCAGTTGTACTAGTTGTAACTGAACTTACACTAGTGAGATTTCAGTGAATTAATTATTAATTAATTCATAATCAGTGATTTCACATGCAACTGAAGATTTACCACTGTTAACTACATGCATGTCAGATCCAGTGGAGACCCAGTTGAGATAACAGGTGAAAGGGATAGGTTGGATATCAGTTGTGATTCGAGTGAGGTGCACTCATGCAATCACACACACAGTGGATATTCCCATGAGAAATGTCTAGCCTATTGTAGAGGATTCATCCATTGCAGGGATTTGCGCAGGGGAGGCAGGTTGTCTGGAGGCAGAGAATTGGCACATGTATTTGTTGATTTTTGCATGACAGTGTGAGACGATTGTATTTTACC
>JZKD02S1098351.1:167463-180589 GCA_000966675.3 Picea glauca | reverse complement strand
AAAAGGAGGTTTCCCCCTCGAAGAGGCTTATTATCTGAAATTATCTCTTTTTCAAGGTGTTGAGTACTTTTCCTGAGGTTTTTCTATGCTATATTGATGTTTGGTTCTTAACATCCCATGGAATGCTCTCCATCACCGAGCGCTTTTTCTCTCATGGGAATTTATTCCTTCAGGGAATATAGACTAGTTCAACAATGCACAATCAAAACCAAGGAATTTATTCCTTTAGGGCATATAGACTAGTTCAACAACCCTATCCTTGTCCCAGATGCTTTTGAGGAAGGAAACATGGCCAATATCTCCCCCACCGTCAAAATCGACATTTCCATCAAACCAGGAATCATAGAATAAATCACCATTGGTGCCACATGCTCCCCTGAGGAACTCACAGCTTATAAATCTCTCTTTTAGGAATATCGAGATATTTTTCCTGGTCATATACAAATATGCATGGCCTCGATCCTTTTATATTCGAACATCGCATCGACACATGGCCAAATGTCACCCCAGTCCATCAAAAGCAACACCTACTTCACCCATCCAAATCCATGGCTATCAAAGCCGAAATTGACAAGTTACGTGTCATTGGGTTCATTTACCCCATTTCATATACCTCATGGGTTTCCAACCCCATCCTCATTAACAAAAAATAGGGCACTATTCACGTCTGTACCGACTTTCACGATCTCAACCATGCTTGTCCCAAATAAAAACTTCCAACCCCTTTCATCGACCAAATTATCGATGATTGTGCCAACCACGAGGCATTTTCCTTCATGGATGGGTTCTCTGGCTACAATTGAATCCAAATCCATCCAGCAGATCAGTATAAAACCGCTTTTACTACCCCATGGGGTACTTTTTCTTATCATGTCATGCCTTTTGGACTCAAAAACATAGGTACTATGTTTCAACAGACCATGACTTATGTTTTCCATGATATTGCTCACTTTATCCTCGCTTACTTGGATGACCTCACTTCTTGATCCAAGAAACGAACTTAGCATTTAGACAAATTACGCATCATCTTTCAACGATGTCACCAATACAATATCCGCTTGAACCCACTCAAGTGTGTATTTTGTGTCACCATTGGATTCCTTCTTGGGTTCATCATCTCCCAACACAACATCACAGTGGACCCCCTCAAGGTCCAAGCTATCACAAAAATTCCACCACCTAGGAATTTATGCCAACTACAGAGCCTACAGGGAAAAGATAAATTTTTACGTCACTTTGTCCCATATTACACCACCTGTACACATGGTTTCCTCCACCTATTGCGGCATGATATCCCATTTCGATGGGATGAACATACTCAAACCGATTTTGATTATTTAAAAGTAGCCCTATCCAACGCCCCTTTGATTATTCATCCAAACTATGGTCATGATTAATTCCTCTACTTATCAACCTCAGCCATCTCAATAGCAGGAGTCCTCATCCAACTAAGGGATGATGGGAGAGAACATGTCATTTACTACATCAGTAAAAATCTTTCAGGACCACCCCTGAAATACAATCATGATGAGAAACTATCCTTCGTAGTTGTCCTCGCAGTTGAAAAACTGTGTCACTATATCATGCTTTGCACTACCAAAGTCATAGTAGATTCCAACCCCATGCAGTACTTTCTTAGTCAACGACAAATTAATGGAAAATTTTCTCGATGGATTGTCATCCTTCAGAAATATGACCTAGATTTCTCAAATCCCAAAAGAAAGAAATTCCTTGTTCTCGCCGAACTCATTAAGGATTTTCCCTTAGATGCTAAATCTTCACCCGTCAATAAGGATTTTCTTGATGAAAACCTCTTCTTCATTCCCTCGGATGACCCCTGGTATGACGAAATTCTCGTCTACCTTTAGACACAAAAGTTTGGGTCTCATCTCTCTCGAGACAATCATTGGCGCATTCGCCATCATGCCCGTCAATACCTCCTCATCGGTGACGTCTTGTATCGACGTGGTGTCGACACCATACTCTATCGATGTCTGACCATCGATGAAGCAGACATAGTCTTGAATGATTTTCATAGCGATGCTTGCAGTGTCCACTTCTCAAGTATGTCCACCACCCAAAAAATCATTCAAGCAAGATACTTCTCATCCACATTGTTTCATGATTGCATCCACGCTGTCAAGCGATGTGACAAATGTCAACTCTATGGAAACAAATCATGAACACCACCCGCTCTTCTACATCCAGTTATCATCGTCGACCCCTTCTGTAAATGGGGCATAGAATTCATTACTTGCAATCCTCCATCCAATAATGGACACAAGTACATCGTAGTGGCAGTAGATTACTTTAACAAATGGGTTGAAGCCATGCCTACCTTGAACAATACCACTGACACAATAATGTGGTTTTTCTTCAACTACGTCACTATCTTTTTTTGAATTCCACTACAGTTAGTATCCGATCACACTAAGCACTTTGAGAATGAGATGTTCGCAAAAATATCCTCTAATTTAGGCTTCTCCTATGAGTTTTTCTCCCCATACTACTGTCAGTCCAACAGAAAAGTCGAGGCTGTCAACAAAGTCCTAAAAACCATGTTACAACATATCATCAACAAACATAAGACCAACTGGAATCATATGTTGTTTTCAACATTATGGGCTTAACGCACGACAGTCAAAACTGCCACCAATTTTACACTGTTTCATCTTGTCCATGGGATCGAAGGCACCCTCCCGATCAAGTGCGAAATTCCCATGTTACGCACTGCCATCGAGCTATTACCTGACACTAATCCAATGGAGCAACACTTGTTGACCTTAGATTCACTGGATGAAGATCGTCTATCTTTATTACAAAACAACGAGGCAGCTAAAAAATGATCCAAAGCCACCTTTGACTGCCATGTCAACCTTCATTCATTTAATGAAGGAGATCTCGTCCTAATCTATGATATCGCCCACAATACTCTCGGTAACTAGAAATTCGAATCATTATGGCATGGAACCCAAATTTTCCAACACTGCCTCACTAAAGGTGCATACATCATGGCTTCTCCAAAAGGCTATCCTCTCAAAGAACCCGTCAATGGATTATACTTAAAGAAGTTTTACGCCTTAGCGTAGCCATTCTACACTACGATTTTTCTTTGTACACATTTGTATAGTTTTTAGTCTTCTTTTTTTGCCTCTACTCCTCATGTTTGATCTACCATCCATGTTATTGATAGATGCATCCTCCATCGGCCTATCACATAGGTTACGTTGACAGTGCTAGCTGCTGGACACAGAATCTCGCTTCGGCCACTTGGGCCCTCTATACCCCCTTACATGAACTGCTCCACTCCAGTGACATATGTTTGGGCTTAGCCACCAACAACCAAGAATAATACATTGTCGTCATTGGTCTCCTCGTCGAGGCCAGTCACCTCCACATTCGTCACCTTAGCGTGTTATTAGATTCCTAGCTTGTGGTCCTACAACTCAACAATGTATACCGTGTCCGTGATCCTTACCTCTTTCACAAATACATGCAAGTTAGACTCTTATCTCGAAAATTTGAGTCAATTACATTTACACATATTCCATGACAATTTAATAAGAAAGCATATAATATGGCTAACCTAGTGTTATATTGGCATTTATCACATCAAGACATCATCCCACATACATAAACATCATTCATCGGTCACAACATATAGATTAGACATCATAAACCATCAAAAACATAAACACATGTAGACATAACAAAGAGCCAAAAGATATGTATCCATATATATATCTCCTTTGAAGTGTTATAAATGTTTACAAAGTAAATAATATACATCACCCGTAGGCTAGTGAGTGCCCTCACCCTTATAGGTACAAAATGGGTACCCCCTACCCTATACAAAATGGGTATCAACTAACCGATACAAAATGGGCTCCCAAGCCTATATAAATACAAAAAAACTAGCTCACATGGTGCCCCTAGAGCTCCCCCCCCCTCAAGTCCTCTGTTAGCTAAAGGTGCCCCACCAGCTAGGGGTACTCTAGGTCCAGGGTGTAGTTGACTAGTCATCGCTACCCCCGCTATAGTTTCCTGGCGGATCAAGGTCCTCCACTCTACCGATACACCCGCACACTGCTCCAGGACCCTGTTATTTTGGATGTGGGCCCACATGCTCTCTGGCACACCTTGAAGAACCTCTTCAAACCGACAATGAAGGTCCTCCATCCCCCCTCCGGCCTCTAATCGTGGCTCATGCGATGGTCCAACACCACCATCATCAAAACTATGACTTTGGCCCACCTTCAGCTCATGTGTTGGCCCAAAAACAACATCATCTCTCCTATGCCACTCTCCTACCTGCGGTGATCGCACTGGACCTTAGCAAGACGACTCCCCGACCATCTCAGCCTCACGCCCTCAGGGCCCCACATCTGAAAACACAAAAAACAGAGGTAGAGTCAACATCCATATATACATAATTGTATGCTACACTATCAAAATCACAAAATATAAATGAAAAAACATACCTCTCTGGTCTCAGACCTCTCTAGGAGGCAGCACAATGTCTTGGTCATTCTAGTAGTCCATCCCACCATATGGATATCATAGTATCACCTGTGGCATATGACGCTACACACATGCCACAATGGTCGTGAAGTAGTGGCCACCCTGCCCCCCACCATAACGAGCCAACACATGGTCCCACCACATCAACTGCGGCTCCTGTGACCTTGAAGGTGCTAACAAAATCCTCAGGTGCAACAGGGGCACCTTATCTAGAAACCATGCCACTAGGATATACCCAAACACAAACTTACCAGAGTCAGTGGTATGACACCAATGAATCTTCCCCATCATCCTGGAGTGCAGCATCAGCCCCTAGGAAAAAAAGTCCCCATATAGGACCCTCTCCACACTCCTCAGCTGACCTCTTGAGATCCACCGAGTCACTAAGGATCCATAGATCCTCACCACCATGGTCACAATTCACTGAGGAAAAATCTCAGCCATCGCCTCGATACGAATAAATGAACTTGACATCAGGTTCAGCCTAGAGCAGTAGCGTCGTGCCAAGTCTATCAATCTCACATCCCTCGATAGTTGGGGTCAACAGGCAGGGCCATCCCCCGGAAGGGGAGCCCCGTAAGAAAGTATATATCCTCCATAGGTGAGAGTGTCAATTGTTTTCCCCTCACAATGAAGCACTACAAATAAACACTACACATGGATATCAGATACTTAAGTAGGAACTCCTGCAACCATATCAAAGGACACTTGAATAACTTGAACAACCTGCAGGCTGTCAAGTGTCTCCGAACACCTGACTTCTCTCTCACCACCTCTCAGAGGCACTCCCAGTCTCTCTCCCTCCAGTGGATTGGAATAGTGACTCTCCTATCACAAGATGATCACATGCATCCACATAAACACACTTATTCATCCATCATCATTCATCAAAACATAAAAAAATTCAAAATTTCCACCACCCTTAGCTTCGCCTCCAGTGCGCGACTTTCACCACCATATGTGTGCACATATGCACGCCTGTTCTTTGTGCAACTACACATTAATGCACAGCCATTGGAGAAATAGATGTGCATCCATACACACTATCATGCCAACATGTGTGCACACATGCACACCTTTTCTTTACACAGTTGCGCACTGATGCGCAACTATCTGAGAAACAATTGTGCATAGTGCGCAGCTATAATTTTAACAGGCATGCATCTCATGCGTGCTTATTTTTCCCTCCCGTGTGCCCCTATGTGTTGTTGTGTCAATCACAGCCGTACATTATGTGCAAAATATGGAATTATACTCGTGGAATTATAGTCCCTTTTTCCAAACTTCCACACTCAGTTATAAGAGCCCAGAGCCTTTGTTTCCCAATCTATCTTTAGCCATGGGCTCATGGTCTCGCCATCTACATAATCACGTTCCCCAAGTCACCATCTTCACTTGGCTCTGGGGGAGAATGTTTCTCACATCCGGTCTAGGTACGCATGCTCATATTCAAAATTATCAAATAATTGTTATATGTTCTTTATCATCAGATTTTGTTCACGTCAGGTATTCAGTTTTAATATGTGCAGGTACTTAATCATCAAAAACAACACAAAACCTTCACGTATATGTTCAACACTGGAATGTAATCATTCCCTCTGAATATCAATTACATTTCCCAGTCACACCCTCTGACGTTCACCTTTAGAGTCCCTACATCTGTCTCTATAGTACCATCACCTCTGTTGCATTTTGGTACTGCCACCTAGTAGCACTCTCCCCCACATGATTTTTCCCATTCATAGTTACCCTTGACAATTTTACACTCATTCTAGTTTCACCCCCTAGGGATGGGAGTCCCAATAGTCTTATGCACTTCCGAGAATAAGCCACATATTTCTTCTCATCATCTTTCTATCTTTCCCATTAATGGACTCCTAGGCTATCTCACCTCGGTTCTATTTTGACTGCACCTCCGCAGTATCATTAACCTTCCATGTCATCCACAATCAATTTTCCCATATGCAGATTTCCCTCCATTCATTTACCCCATACAAAAACCCACCCATGGGCCCCCCACTAGTTCTCTTCACAAATTGTGCCCCACAGGACAAGCCATCTCACATTGGGGCACCCATTTTTGTATCTGTACACTCATCCCAAATTATTCTTTATTTATTTTTTAATTGTAAAAGGCCCTTGTTTCCATCATTTGCTTGTCTTTTTGTCATCACCCTTGATGACCTTCTTTTCCCAGCAATGCAACCCATGTCACCCTTGGTTGGGGCATCCACTCTCCTTTTCTCATTTTGACATCATTCATAAACCCCAAGTATCCCAAAGTCCATGTACCTCTGATCTATGAGTTTTTCCACTTTGTTAAGCCTCTGACACAATTTAACCCCATATCTAGTTGTCTCCCTAACACTAGATATAGTTTTACAGTTGTTTCCAATCATCCTTCAAACATAACCCCAACCAAGGGAAGTCTTGATTCTCACCGTAGATTGACTTCGTTCATGTTCCCTATCAGTTCCGGATCTTATTTTTGTGGCTTTCACGAATCCCTTGGCTTCTTAGAGTCGCGTCTCCCTTTCTGTTGACATCAACACAGTTTCCAAAAGGGAGATAGTATCTTGACTCTCATTACCTTTACAATGAGGAGCTTAGATGACACAAAGAGAATCATCATTGCTCTTTGATTCCATTGACCCCCATAACATTCAACTTCAACAAAATCTCATGTTATGGTTGGTATTACTATGGGACTAATGCAGTTTGTTTTATACCAGTCGAAGACCTTTGAATTTGTTAGGCCATCAATTCCTATGAGTAATCGACACTTCTTATAGGCATCCTTACCTCTTTTCATAGGATGTTCACCATTCAGAATTGTCATATGCTATTATCAAACCACCTCAGAGGGCGCTACAGTTATCTACATCAACATACAACTTCAGTTATTGTCTTACATTTTGAGTTACACAACACGAGCATGGGGCATGCCCACCTTGTTTGTATACATATTTTCTTTTTTTCTCCCTAGAGAAAGATTTGGGTCCCACATTTTCCCTCTCTCTCCAATAGATCTCTCTTACAGTTCCTCTCATCACTCTTCATTACAATGGAACTCTTAGTGGAAGAAACATTGATGTATTCCGGCTATATGTATGCTCCTAACCTCACACATCAGGAGGCATCTGTTATCACTGAAATTTTGTCTACAACATTTCACGCAAATGGTTACAAAAATACAACAATGGCAACAACTATTAGTTCACCTGCAACACCTAAATGCATTTCAAAATAAAAAAAATATACAATTGGGCAAAAATTGACATGCGCAAACCCACTAAAGGAAGCGCACGCACAGTGCGCGGGCCAACAAAGCCTGTAGAGAACACAATGTGCCATATGCGCGACTGTGTATGAGAAAATCCGCACACTCCCATGAATGGTGAATTTATAGTTCTTCTTGGCCCCCCAACCACTTATGGACCAAATCCCAACTTGATTTGACCTTCATATCTGAGAAAAATATGAATGGGGGGTTGATCAAGGACCAAAGGGTGCCCTAAAGGGCCCCTTGTTCACACTAAGAACTAGTTGAATTTTTCCTTGAATAAATGCTATAAATGGAGGCCATGGGTATACTAAGAAACCAATATCTTCATATTATTGTTATGCTGCCTCAATTCTCTCTTGAGAATCCTCATTTCTCATAGGAGTATTCTAGCATCATTGCAATAGGTCATTCCACTCACCTTTTGAGGGAATAGGCATTGATTTTCTTCATCATTTTCCATTTTTCTTTCATTGTAAGAAGATATATACATTAGGGAACTTAGGATCCCTCCCAAGGAGGAAGAGGGGACCCATAAGTCCTCATTTTTCTCTACGGTGTTTTTTCCAACTAATATAGTTATCCATTGGTGGCATAATCTTGGTCATTGGTTGATTGTTTATGGTTCTAAAAGTTTCTTATGCATTTTAGTTTTTATTTCCTTAGTTTTTTTACTTATTTATTTCATGTGTTTGGCTTGTTTAATTCACTCACCAACCTCTGTCTTGTCTAGAAGGCCCAACTAGGCATGCAAGTGCCATTGTTTTGCTCACCCAAGAGACAAAACGGGAACAAAATTTTCCTCAGCACTGACCGCACCTATGCACTGTATTAATCGCGTGACCTCACACTAGTTCGCTCATGGAGGGCCTACCCACATGTTGGTATAATGTTGGACACTAATACAAAAACCCTATTTTTTCCCTAAAATCGCCTTGACCTCTCACGCTGCCAATCGAATATTGGCATTCCTTGGGGATCCTCTGGTATTTCTCTATATCATATTTCTCTCACTGATATTGTGAATTCAATAGAGGAATCCTGGTCGGGCCTCTTGGGGATGGTAATGGTATCACCCTTCTACATTTTAGACACGTAAAAATTCCATCTTCCATTTTGTAGCATCCTTAGACCATTTCGTTGAGTTATCTCTCAGTCATCGTGTGACCTCACTGGTATTCTCTCACGCTGCTAGTATATTGAATAGATATAGATTCATCATAATAACTAGTTCTCAAGAAAAAGTATATCTATTTCTATGTCATGTCCACCAAAGGTTGACTACATCCAGTTCTGAAACCTTAGTTCCTTAAGGCTGAATACAATAGTTGTACTGGTTTATCCTTCCTCGCTAAAAGTGGCAGTCACACCCTCGTTTGTTCCTTCCATTTCGGTTGTATACTGGTATAGCCATCTAGCAACCCAAGAACATAAATTATGTCTTAACAAATGTATCATAAAGACAATTATTACATTATGATATTTTATTGTTCCACCTTTTGACAGAATAAGTGTTAGCTCTTATCCCAAGAGCCTCCCTGAATTTGTTGAAATTTTCTCTTCCTATGAATTAGTGAAAGCCTATATTGTTCACCTGATTTTTCGATGGGAAGAGCTCATATTGCATAACCTGTTCTGCTAAGATCTCTGGAGTGTATATTTTGGTTCGCATGGTGTGTCCCTCTATGTAGGGTTTGAATGATTTGCAAGTGTTTATGTTGTTATTTTTGCATGTAGTTTTTTTGCCAATGATTAGATCGGATCGAGTCATCTGAAAGTTTTAAAATACCTTAACCACAATTTTTCCATGTTACACATTGAAAGCTTCAATGAGATCTTGTTGAAGGTGGAGTTCATGTGGCCTCAAATATTTTGAGTCCTTTCTTTCTACTATGTCTTCTTCAATAGTATCATACATATCACATCCATCAACATCCCATTGAAGAAAGTTGGAATGAATTTGTAAAAATGAAAGGTCACATAAATAATAATCTCATAGGCAGGGGGGGTTGACATAATCCCCATGAGATACTTCACCTTCATTGTGTCCACTATAGAAAGAATGGACATGAAGCAAAGACCTGCACAATGAAGATCAATGACCAACAATACCAAACAAAAGATAGAGGTAGAACCTCAAACCTAGTGAAAGGTAAATCTCTTGTTCATTACATAGTTTCCCAATGCAATATAGGAGTAACTGAAGATTTTTTTAATTCTTCACTTGCTTCTTGGGGATATGCATGGCTCTTTGACACATGTGCAACATCCCACATGAAATTTTGAAGATATTTCTTTGAATACTTTGATGACAATGTAGATGGCGTAGTGTACTTTGCAAATAGATCAAATCTCAAACCTTCGGGAATGAAGACCATCAGGATCAATTTTCCTGGACTCTTATATTTTATTTTTCACAATGTACTATATCTTCCTGAGATGCAAATAATCTTGTTGTCTCTTATAGCTCAAAATTCCACTACTATGCATTTCTGACATTGGTCTACGCATTCACACATTTGCCAACCATTTTTTGTTGAGTTTCCTCTTAAAAAAAACCTTTTTGTATGGTGTACATGCCCCGCTGCATACGAAGCATGCGTACATACACTACTTGCATTCCCAACAACCCGCATATACTCTACAAAGTTGAAAAAATTAAAAATTTATTCTCTTTCGGGAGGAGTTTATGGGCTATGTTGGGTTGCACAACCATGTTACCTCCTGTAGCCCTTATGAAAATGGATTAAACATATTTTATCCATATAAAAAGGGCCCTAGGGGTGTCACTTGGCATAAATGAAAATAGAGGCAAGAGAACTCTGCCAAATTTTCTCCCTGGCATTCCAAGCCTTTTGCATCCTGTTCTGAGTTTTCATCCTCAACATTCCCTACCATCAATCCTCCTTATACAATCCACCCCTTCTCCCTATATTGGCATTTTGGTTGTGAGGATAGCGCATTGGGAATGGTGCACTTGGATTCAAAGTAGAGGAAGCCATGTTAGGTTCATGGAGCGGAGTCGGCAAGATTCAGGTTGTAACTTCTAATCTAGTTATTAATAAAAGAGAAACTTCTCATCACAGATATTTATGTGTTTATTTTTATATTTATGGATGGCTTTTCATGAATATATAACCCTTTATATGATCTTGGTAGCTATGCATATGTTTTCATATTGTGTTCTTTAAAGTTGTTTCAGGCCAACATTGGGAGGAAGCCTGCAACCCGGAATGAACAGAGACATGAAGGGATCTACTACAGAAAGAAGGAATTAAGGTACATACTTTGATTCTCTCTCTTCCCTTACTATCATTAGGTTTTTGTTATATTTGGGTAGAATAGAAGCATTTATGTATTTTAAGGTGTCAAGTCTCTGCCTAGTCCCTAGACCCAGAGTAATCAAGCCACTAAAATTAATGCTTAATGTTAAAATCAATTTGACTTTTTCGTTTATAGGGTACACCAATTAGACCAGGCTTTAGGGCCTTATATTAGGTGTGGAGAGGAAAATTTTCAAGGCCGCTAAATAAACTTGAGAGTCTGAGTTAAGGAGTGTTGAAGTACAGTTCTCATAAAATTTATCCAAGACCCCCCTCTAATACAAGGGATAAACTCAAGGTTGTGTGAGGAAAGGTAGAGGAGATAACCCCTCCAAACCTGGACCAAGCATAGTGGGGATCGTATTTGAGGGTCATTCTTGGGATTTCATTGACTGCATTTGATTATGGAGCTTTGTGGACCTCAAATCCATTTGGGATCCTCATTTTTCTTCTGGACCATTTTCCTTTGGTATCCTTGAAAGGCTTCAGAAATAGTTATCCTTCTCATACGATCAGCCCAACTATTGACTATACCCGCTTGGTAACTGAATGCAAGCTGGAAACCTAGTTTCCTTTTATAGGTACTCACACAGGTGATTGTTGAGTGCATATCGTGGTACCTAGTTCATACGTCAGACCAAACTTTGCAGAGTATACCCATAGGGTGTTTCCATGTTCGAGTTAAACTTGCACTGGTAAGTTTCTCTTGTGTTGGTTGGTGTAAATTTTCTTCCTACCTTTTTCTTGATTTGTCTTTAGGGAGGTTTTTAGTGGTGTGCTCTATTCTCCCTAAGGTGGTAGACTTCCCACTCTTTCGATCATGAGGAATTATGGGTCTTTCTCTTATAAACGTGGAGCCACCTCCTTATAGGCGTATATTTTTATACCATTGATTTACCAGAGTCAATGTGCGAGAATTTTATGGATTTGAAAGATCCTGCAAGGGAAGAACCTTGTTGAGGAAAAGTTATGAATTGATCTTACTCAAGCATTTTCAGACTTTACTTGGCTAAAGAAAAGTAGACGGGAATATCACCCTATGTTTATAGCCAACAAAATAACATCCTAACATCAAACATGTTAATTACGAGTGCTTAGGCTAGTCTTTTATCAACAAAAAGCTTGCTGAAATTTCAATTTTTATGTAATTTTATGAATATATTAGTTGCTGAAATAAATATAAGAACATAAGTAAAGACACCAAGATGATAATTAAGATAGATCAGATATAAGGAAATCCTTTATTTCATTCCAATTAACCAAAGAGTCACTGTCTTTACGAAACTTCACACATAAATCTTGGACCAAAGTCAAACTTATAAATCCTCGATAGAACATACAAAAGTTCCTCTGACAGAAAACCAAAACTGAACTCTAAAAGTTGGATCAACTTGCCACAAATTGTTTCCCACTCGACTCTGCAAAATAGCCTTTATTAGTCATGAAAATTAATTCACAAACATACAAGTCTACACAAACTATCAAATATAGATCAACACCTATGAAGAACAAGTGTTTGAATGATTTGATTCAACCCTGAATATTGTTGTCTACAATAAGACCCTACTATCACAAAAGAGAATTAGGCTATGATGAATATATGAATGAATGAAAACTGAACTATCTCAAAATAAACTCAAAGAGCAAACCTTAGCATGCTTTATGCTTCTATCCTCCTCATGTTCCTCCCCTTATGCTTTTAACAAATTAGAATTGGCTGAAGTAGTTGAACCAACTTATTAGTTAAGCTAACACAAGACTCAACTAACTTTAGTTGGGGGGGAGGGGGGGAGGTAATAATCATAATAGGGTCATAAATAAATGATAACTACTATGTGGGACCCCTTGTGACTCCCTTAGTTCATAAAAATCATAACATAATCCATTAGTTAAGAAAACACACCCCTTGTGACTCCCCTCAAACACATTTACTTTTGGCAATTTTAGCTCATGAAATTTGAAAATATTTCAAAATAATACTCATATATCCAAAATAAAA
>JZKD02S1098351.1:147489-161400 GCA_000966675.3 Picea glauca | reverse complement strand
ATTAGGTCTTCTTACATCTGCCTTATTCTATTTTATTGAAAGGCCTTATTAATATTGACCTTTATTACATCTGAATATATTGTTCTACCTATGTGCGGGTTAGGACCCTAACAGTGGAGGAGCAGGCAAAGTTAATTTTGGCCAGCCATGGTGTTGGGAGACTGTCGGGTGAACAATCTCCTGCCACCCATCATTTTATGGGGCTTCAGGCTATAAAGAGACATGAGGAGGCACAGGGATGTCGGGGGCTTGAGGGGATTGGAAAGGAGGCCTTTTAGGCCTCGGTTAGACTATTCTCTACCCCAATCCAATTAAATAATACAGCATGAAACAACTGGCCAAGATCTTATGAATCAACATCAAAATGTATACAGAACCTAGGACTTCTTGGGCCTCGGTTCCAATTACCTCTACCTCTATTTCCTCAGCCATGGCTTCCCTAACTGAAAAAACTCATCTTGAATATGTTAACAATTAGCAAATATTCTTTTAAATAACCATGCATGACAACTCCTTAAAATTACGAAATAGATTTGGCTCAGAATGTATCAGGCTCATGCAATCCAATCCATATAAATTGTTCTAACGTTAATCAATGAGCAAGGGGGTGAAATAGTGTTTTGGGATACATGAGGGGTTTGTATTGAGAGAAAATATGATATAATGAAAGGGGAGAAGAAATGGCCACTTCTCAATGACAACAACTATCAACTTTAAATCAACAAAAAAAAATCCTTACTGCAATCCACTTAAGACTCTTCCACTTCATCCACTTAACACAAAAAATCTCTTAGTTGTAATCAATATCAGAACAGGGAGTAAAAAACATTAATCTAGGATATGTGAGGGGGTTGTAATTAGTGGAAAATGAGATAATGAGGGGGAAAAAAACATTTACTGTTCATGAGATTAATCAAGCAATCCATAACATCTTTTGCAGTAAGAAAAACATGCATCAACCAACAATTAGATGACTAAGTAATAATTCTTGTGTATTTTCTTAATTTCATTGTCGATTAATATCCAACACAGTTCCATTACGAAACAAAAGTATTTCACACAATTTGTAAGAGGTTATGTTCCCTTTATTCGCACATTCTGCATTTAATAACAGTCAACATAGTACTCAATCTATAATCATTAACATCCACCATTGCCATACATTTCCCCAATCCACATCTATACATATATATATATATATATATATATATATGCAGTAGAAGATCAAAATAATCAAAACCTCACATGCCACACCTAAAAAGGCAATTGACTATACAACCAACAATCATCATTTAGACACGGGCTATGCAGAAGTAAATTTCCAAAACCATGTAACCATGCCACTGTAAAACAAAACATCTCAATGTGACTTAAAAGCCAAGACAAATATCCAACACAACTGTCATCAGTAGTGATCAATTGCAATAAATAATGGACTTGAAAATCAATGGATATCACTGAGCATAAAAACAATTCATCCATACTACACACGGTGCACAACTGAGAGAATCCCAGTGTAATATTTCCAATAATCACACAACAACATATGACCATGACATAACTCAAAACATCATTCTGGGTTATTTATTAAGTCGCATGTGAGTGACTAGGCCACGCATATTCAAACCTATTCTACCAATGACAAAAGATGCAGCAGGAATATCTAGTCCAATAATTTACTTTGAAAAACATCATCTATAGGACGTGACATGTGTGAACAACACCAAACCCTTGTAAGCAATGCCAACCATTATCCAAAACATCATAAGCACAAATACTGGTGATTGTACATTAACCAACCATTTTCCACTGTGGTCAGGAAAAACCAAGCAACCGAACAAGCCTTGGTAACTGTGTATACCCACACACCCAATCGAAATGGGCAAAGGCCCTTCCATTAAAAACAACTGAGTTCTTTGACACCAGGTTGGTAGCTGTGAACTTTTAGAAGTGCAAATTGCAATGTAAAGCTCATGCTATTATCACAGAGGTAGTGATGAAAGGCTATACCAACACGACCACTATATGATCAATGGGTGAGCCTGCATTTGAGGTAATATACCACAATAATTGGGAACAATATAACAGGCTCGACAAAATCCCTATGCGGCTCCAGTCTGGAGGGTTAAGGGTTTCCACAGTAGCCATCACAGGAGGAAAGGAACCAACCATAGTGAAACTTTGAGGTTAAAGGCATACGCACAAGGAGGACTATGACGCTTATGAACGGGAGACAGTTCTTTATAGGGTCGGACAAGAAAACATAGCTCTAGTTAAACCCAAGAATCACAAAGACAACCATCCATCCATGATTTAAAAAACCTTTTAACAAATGAGGTGGTAACAAAAATCTATCACCCAGGAAGACCACCAACTCTGATGAACTCAAACAATTATAAGGAGAACCATCCATTTTCCATTCAAAACCAAAATTCCACACAGTTGCAGTACTTAGGAAAAACATAAACCCACAAAATTGAGCCAAAAACATTTCATAACTAGAGTGAAGTCAAGAATGGCCAAAAGAGATATATATGTTAATCAAAAACCTTAAGACGAGAGGTGGTCAAGCGGTTTCACCCTGCTAAAAATCTGGAGCATGAACACAACAGCCAGATCAAGCAATAGTCCGATTAGGGTGGCGGCCAACGGGAAGGGTAAAGGTGACGTGCAGTAAATGCATGTCACCTCCACCCATATCTCCTTTACTCCACAATACATGCCAGCGAGCCCCAATTAACACCATTAATCAACCCATGCATCAAGAATATCAACCATTTAAAACATAACATAATCCAAGTTCCACATAACAATTCAACCATTCACATGGTTACCTTGCCAAGTGCACCACCCATGTTCATATCCTCAATATAACTCAAATAAATTGCTTGACCACTATCCAATATAAACGATCATGTATAGAATTATCACTCATAGTGTGATCAACATCAATCCAAACCATAGCATAATCACCATAAAAATCGCAAATCCATTACTACCATGATCCACCAATGTTTATAACATATGTGTATCAACTACTAATTCCATTAACCAATGCATAACCATTGTATTATCACTTTGCCAAAATGTGCCACCAAAATATCACTTTGCCAAAATTTAACATTTTTTTTATAGCCATTTCCTTGTTATCTAAGGTCTAGCAATAATCAACAAACACTTTATGCATGCAGTATTGTAGAGCTAGGTCTTTTTTGCATCAGATATAGTATTTTGCTTTTCCTCAAAATGCCTTTCTGCAATTTTCACTAACATATTTGTTGTGCAGGTGCGAGAAGAACGAATACCATAAATGAATAGCAAGTTGTAGTATCATGAAGGAACAACATCCCAAAGATTAAATCATATCAATGAAAACCACATTCTCATCAACCATTTGAGCCTTTGTAGCACATCATCATAACATTGAAAATGAACAGATCTGATCTTCATAAGCTCAAGGGGGTCCCACCTACTAGAATTATTTAGTCTTATATAATAATAGGCTTTAGCAACACTTTGCGGGAGAAATTACGTTGACGATTTCAATCGTCAACAAACTGGTGACTCCACAGGGAAATTTGTTTTTAAAAGATTAGAACTCAGAACTCATGGTTTCGCAGACCAAGAATAGTAATCTCAAGAAGACATGGCTCGACTGATTATGCAACAAGGGGAAATGAGCGGATTTAATGGAAAGATGACTGGGAATTTGGAAATAACTCATGAAAAATGTTAAGTATGAGGGGTTTTACCACTGTATGCATAATCATTTGACTATAATATGATCTTAACTTGAAAGAGGAAGACTTATAGATTTTCTCTTAAGATATCGATGGATGAAGAAATGGCAAGAAGAAGCGGGAAACAATCGATTCCTCGTAAGATAGCAATGGAAATATGTAACAAATTCAAAGGCCCTTTAAAGGAGAAATCATAAAAATTGTGTAATCTTGATCGTTATTGACGAACATTTCTTTTGTAGGGGTGTCACTATGTACGAATTGATCCAACATTCTAACTTGACCAAACACTTAAAAGATGATAAAGACAAGAATTCCAACAGAAGTAATAATGCAGAAATTAAAATAATAGTAGTAAAAGACAAAAACAAAACACAACAAGAAAATGAAAATGAAAATTCAGAAAGCAGAAGTCAAAGTGTCGTAAGACAGAAAAAGGAAGCACAAAAAAATTTGAAAACAAAGCTAAGCTACTAGTATATAGAAATATCCAATCAACAAAAAAAAAAAACTTTTCACGCTGGTCCCTCACAATACTTCAAGTGAGGACTGTTAGTGCTGTGAGAAAACCATTGTCTCTGAAATTCATTTAAACTTTCCGAGTTAGTGTCCAAGACAAAAGTAATCTGGAAATGACCCAACACTTGACCCTCTGGCGTAACTATCAGCCTTTTGACGCATATGATTAAATCATCAAGATAAACATGGAGACTGACCAATTCATCGAAAGTTGTGTGTATAGGCCTATTTAAGGAGATATTGGTTTCAAGTAAGCCAAAAGGAAAAAAAATGCAAGACATAATATCTCAATTTGTAATAAAAGTGGTTCTGTGAATATTTTCCCCTTTTACCTTGGTTTTATTGTAACCAAACAAACTGTCAAGTAAGGGCTCCAAGGGTAACTCTACAACTTGTTGCAGAAATCTTTTCATACTGAGAGGGGGGAAAGGATTTCTCATAATTGCTTGACTGAAATTTTGAAGACTAATGAAGGTTCTAATATTATCAATGGTCTTTGAAGTAGGTTCCCATTTGGAAACCCATTTAGGGTGGACTAAAAAAAACATTTCAGTCCTTGAGAAATTCCTCGACTCCCTACAAAAGGTTTCTTTCAGTGTAGAGTTAACAAGTCTTTGTTTTTTCATATTTGGTTTCATGGTTTGTTGAACAAGACTTGGATCAAAACCACGAAGATCCATGTTAAACCAAGAAAAAACCTTTTGAAATCCACCAAGTAACTCAACAGACCTCGTCTCTTCTTTATCAGAACCATGGACACTTATTTTAACGTTCGTTGAAGATCCAGGTGTCGTAATTTTCATGGAGATGGATTCAACCACCTTCAGCTGTAACACCTCTTCTTCCTATTTTTCTTTGTTTCCTACAACACTCAAGGAAAACGAACCCTCGAGAGGAGTCAAGCCTTCAGGAAATTTATTATTTTCTACAAATACAATCTCTTTCAGCTCGAGAGGTTCATTTTGAATGACAACACAAATTATTTCATTGTTAGGGATGGCCTTCCATAATTATTCAATCTCAAAAATGTATGGACGATGCAAAGATTGGAAACATAATGAGGCCAGTGAGGCAAGAGCTGCTAAGTAGGAGAGGCTGCAAAGACAACTAATTGATCAACTATTGAATCCAACTCCTTCCTAACATGAGTGATGTTAAAAGATAGGAGGTTCGAGAAAAGTGCCCAAATAGTTTGGGAATATTGTTCTATCAACTTGTTTCTAGGAGAGCATGTCTTATGTATCAAGTTCACAACAAACTCAAAATTTCCAAAAACTGAAAGATGACCACAACCAAGATTAAGGGAATTCTCAATGCCTAACAACAAAGCTTCGAATTCTCAATGCCAATATTGGTTTCCTGCAGGGGAAACCAATATAATACCAGCCCTATTACCCTCATTTGAGTGTGAACCATCAAAGTGCATATGCCATAATTCAACCTCTAAATCAATTCTTTCCAGAGGAATATTATCCTCTTCAGTGAACATGGAATACACTCCTAGGTCTTCTTCGATATAGTTTACGTTAGATTGTGGAACATTCTTTATGCAGGTTTAAATTCTTCCTTCTCTAAGGACAATGATATTCTTTCCATTCTAAGGAATGGATAAATGTGTCCCTTCGAGTGAGAGGTATCCACCTATTAGGGCTTGCCAATCTCTCCCCAAGATAATTGAATAATTTCTTACATGCATATCAATCACCTGAATGATGAGGGTTGACCTTATCTCAGGATGAGTGCATAAAACCAAGGTTAAATCCTTAATCTTGCCTATGGTTGTTTGTTGTAGACTATTATAAGAGAGCATGCTTCTGGAATTTTCATTTATACAAGACAAGCCTAGATCTTCCAAAAAAATATTCGACATCACAATTGGGCCCGAACCGCCATCAATGAGGCAACAATGCGCAATTTTATCCATGATCTTTAGAGAAATATAGAAGGGGCGGGGGGTTTACAGGGTATCTAAAATTATGTACACCTACTTTATTTACAAAAGAATCCTCTCTGTCTACCTCTTCGGAAAGATTGGATACAACGAAAGATTTTCCTTCCATGAATTGTTTCATATGCATCTGTTGTTCAAGGACGACAACCATGTCTAGGAGGGTTGCATCTGCTTTGATCTTGGCCAATTGATTCAGGATATTGTATTTGTAAGAGGAGGGAGGAGGAGTGATTCCTTGACTCTCAGGAATTTTGGGAACCTGCGACATAGCAGCGGTTGAGGATGAACTCGGGTTAGATGAACTATGAGGAGGGTCAAATTTTCCTTTTGGGGAATAGGCTTTGTTCCTAGTATTGATGACCATGACATCTTCTGGCTCAGAAGAATCTAGGACAACGATAGTATCTTCTGGTATTTTACCAAAGATCTTGTCTCTGGTACTCTTCCTTACCTCACATGTGGTTTCTTCATAGTGTTCCTCGCAAAAGTTACACCAACTCTGAGGCATGATAACCTTGGGCTGAAAATTGCAACCAGATTTCTAAAAGGTGGTGCAGAAGAGGATGAAGCTCTAGGGGTGAGAGAGGAGAAAGTACCCTTCCGCTCAAAAGATATCATACGATTGTTCATATCTTGTACCATTTGTAAGAGATAAAACATATCCGTCTGTCTAATTGATTCTCCCTAGGGTAGACCAGTTCATTCAAGTTGTTCCTCATACTCTGAGAAAGTGTGCAGGGTGGAACTGAGATTATCAATTGCCTTTTCCTCAAGCCTATGACAATAGGGAGAAGGCAATGCATTGTAGTAATGCATGAAAGTATCTTGGTTCTGAGGGTGGATAAGTTCAAGGATTTTATTATACAACTTGGTGAAATGCAAGTTGAAAGACCTGATGGTCTCACCATCTTTGTAAGTGATGTTATTGTATTCCCTTAACTTCTCAGTAGGGCCTTTGGATTTCCCATAAGTGGATCAGAACCAATAAATCAACTACTCCCAAGTAGACAGGATCTTAGGAGGAAGGTCAAAAAATTCGGTCGCAGCCTTTCCTTCCAAGGAATTGACGAACAAGCGCATGCAGGTGTCATTGTCGTTAGCCCCTATGTTATGACAAGCATTATAAAATGACACTAGGTGTTCATTGGTACTAACAATGTTATTTCCTGAAAACTTAGGCAAATTCTATTTAAACTTCGGAAGTGTGTGAGTAGCAGGTGCTAGGTTAAGAGGGGAGGACACATGCGATGGTGTGGTTGTGGAATTTTCTTCGAACTGAAAAATTTCATACTTTTTAATGACTTTGGTGGGGTTTGTAGTAGTTTGGATGGGGATATGGTGGCTGTACAAGCTACCAATCATCAATGACGATGAATATTGGGAATATGGAGCACTCCCAGTGCCACCAGAGCCACCGCTAGATGCCATCTTGTGGATGATAGATGAGGGAAAGAAAGACGAGTTGGATGAATTAGATAAATTTCTCCTTAGAGAACTTTGTTGGGAAGACAACACGACGTTTCTTCTTCCTATTTTAGAAATATGATTGATTTTAGGTGACAAGCCTCTTCTTCTTCTAGAAGCATGAGAATCTAAGGACATGAAAGAAATACCAAAACTAAAGAAACAAAAAGGTTACTGTTGATTTCTAGGTTTCCTACATCTAGCTTCCAATTGTTCTTGAACCCTAATATCCCTTTCAATTGCTTCCCAAGAATGGTTAAGCTTGGCACAGGTCCTAGCAGTGTCTAAAATAGTATGAAACAAGTTCAAAGAAAAGTTGTTCTGGTCTTGGAGACCAAGCTCAAGATTGGGATGTCTTGCAACTGGAAAAGTCATGAATAGAAAAATAGCCAAAGAATCAAAACATAAAAATAAAGATGTATCGATGAAAATCGAGTATAAAATTTAACCAGATAGATATCGAAGATCTCCCCAGAATGGTCGCCAAATAAATGTTGAGGAAAAGATATGAATTGATCTTACTCAAGCATTTTCAGACTGTACTTGGCTAAAGAAAAGTAGACTGGAATATCACCCTATGTTTATAGCCAACAAAATAACATCCTAATATCACAAGTATTAATTACGAGTTCTTAGGCTAGTCTTTTATCAACAAAAAGCTTGTTGAAAATTCAATTTTTATGTAATTTTCTGAATATATCAGTTGCCGACATAAATGTAAGAACAGAAGTAAAGACACCAAGATAATAATCGAGATAGATGAGATATAAAGAAATCCTTTATTTCATTCCAATTCACCAAAGAGTCATTCTCTTTAAAAAAAACTTCACACATAAATCTTGGACCAAAGTCAAACTTAGAAATCCTCGATGGAACATACAAAAGGACCTCTGACAGAAAACCAAAACTGAACTCTAAAATATGGATCAGCTTTCCACAAATTGTTGCCCACTCGACTCTGCACAATAGCCTTTATCAGTTATGAAAATTAATTCACAAACAGAAAAGTCTACACAGACTATCAAAGATAGATCAACACCTCTAAAGAACAAGTTTCTGAATGATTTGATTCATCCCTGAATATTGTTGTCTACAATAAGACCCTGTTATCACAAAAGAGAAATAGGCTATGGTGAATATATGAATGAATGAAAACTTAAATATCTCAACATAAAATCAAAGAGCAAACCTTAGTATGCTTTGTGCTTCTATCCTCCTCATGTTCCTCCACTTACTTCTATTTTTAACAAACTAGAATTGGTTGAAGTAGTTGAACCAACTTATTAGTTAAGCTAAAAAAAGACTCAACTAACTTTAGTTAGGTGCGGGGGGGGGGAGGTAATAATCATAATAGTGTCATAAATAAATAATAACTAGTAGGTGGGACCCCTTCTGACTCCCTTAGTTCATAACAATCATAAAAAAATCCATTAGTTAAGGAAACACACCTCTTGTGCCTCCCCTCAAACACATTTACATTTGGCAATTTTAGCTCATGAAATTTGAAAATATTTCAAAATAATACTCATATATGTATTGGTTTCGATTTGTATGTTGGTTTTAAAACTATGGCATAACGTTTGATTGCGCGCATGGTTTATCCACTTACCAAAGGTTTCAATTGATTGGTTGAAATGACATAGTTATAACACATATGCGTTATGACTTGTATAGTTGAAAGCGCCGACGGTTGCACCTTGGCAATAACTATTATGCATGGCCAGCAAATAGCTCCACCACCTTCACACAATGTAATTAATGCCTTCCCTTATCCCTGTTTCACCTCTGTTAGCTCGGGTAACCCTTTGTGCACTCTGCTCCTGTGTATGCTATGGTTCAAACCCTGGCTCGTTCACCGTGTGCTCGGCTCCATGGCATTGGTGGTACGAATTGAGCCGAATGGTAGCCAAGCCTTGCTACTCTTCGACAATGCCCGGAAAGACTTAGAGGATAGCAGTTGGCTCACCTTTGTACAACGATTTGAGGGTTTTAATCTATTTGTTGCACAATAGTTCGCCCTGACTTTTGATGGCTGTAGGGCCAAGGTGGGTGACATTCAGTTGGAAATCAGTGAAGAGTTCATTAGCTCTTCCACTGGGTTAGCATCCATGGGCCAACGTTGGTTTAAAAATTCTAAAGTGGAGGAGGTGCCATGGCCACTACTTTTCGTCTCACGAAAGGTCACATCCTGTGACAGAGGTATGCCAATTTCTATGCTTAAACCAAGATGGAATGATCTTTTGATGGTGGTCAAACAATTCGTGACCTGTGAGGGTCGATATGGACTCGTTTTTCTCTACCACCTTCATTTGTTAATGAATTTTATGGGTTACCCATTGAATATGCCCTTCTACTTCTAGTGTAGCCTTTATAAAATGTCGAAAAGGTTTAAAAGAGAAAAGGCCGATAGTAGCTGTTCCACCATGGCCTAATCAGACTCATTGTTGTTCATCACTTAAATCTCCATGGTGATAGTTGGCAATCTTTTATCTCTTGAAATGGTTTTGATGATACAGAGCCTGTCCAAATTGAAAAGCCTGTGGTTAATGAAGTTAAGGTCGAGCCACTCGTGCCCTTCCATGTCCTACTCCCTTCTCCTAAACCCTCGGTCGACCCTGATATTGACTTACCCAACGTTATAACTGAGAAGGCTGAGGCTATAAAAAATACCGTGAGCAAAAAGGTTAGAGGTAACCCTACTGTTGATGGCAAAGGAAAAAAGAATGCTCGGCTTATCTCGAGAATGGATAGAAATAAGCCTAAACCTAGTGTTGAGCAGAAGCCCATAGTCCTTAGTGAGGATTCTGACTCTGACATAGAATGCTTCCTAGCTAGTGAGTACCCTTACTCACAGGGTATGTGCTCCGAACCACCCTATGAATTCGTTTCTAATCTCCCCCCTTGCCTAAGGAACAATCCTAGCTACCCTGGGATCAAACTACCTAACGAAACCCTCGACAATTTAACCAAACCCTTACCTGCGTTTTCGAAGCCCGGACAGTCGTCATGTGACCAACGTGATGTGTGGTTGGAATGATACTATACAGACGTTCCCTTACTTCAATCGAAAATCAAAGCATTGGAAAACCAAGTTGCAGTGTTGACCAACCAAAGAGACAAGCTTCAAGCAAATGATAGGAAGAAGAAAACCACTGGTTCCATCGTTTTTGGGATGTCGAATCGGCTACAGCCGTCGTCAATTCCAAAATGTCATGATCAAGCCGTCTGCTCGTCATCCAGGTATGAATTTAGGTATCAATTTCGTTTTGTGAATTCCTCGGATTATTATAATGATGTGAGTTTGGTTTTCAACTAGCTCTATCTATCATTTGAAATGGCTCTGTCATAATGTTGTTCATCCTGTACATTGTTTTCTCTTTGCTAAAAATAAATGAAGTTTTGATTTGGATACATGATTCAGTCATGCCTAGTTTATCAATTGATAGGTTTTCATCGGATTTGATTCGTTTGTCTGTTGAGTTAACGAAATCGATGGTTTGCTTTCGATTGGATTTGTTTGTATCTAATCTGAACAAGAGGTTTTCATGCTAAATTTAGAGCCCGATCATGTTTTGATTTGGTATGATTTCGTTATGGTTAGTTTGTATGCTGTGATTTTGGAACGACTTCGTGATTTTGAATTGATGTGATGTAATCTTCTAAATTAGGAATACAACTACGACTGACTCTGATTTGGAAAGAACGACTCTATTTCGTATGAAAACGATATTCTCATTTAAGCCTGTACAAGAGATATCCACGCCCGAATCATGGAACGGTTTTGATACACAACGACTATGTTAAACCCCAACTGTTCAATTCACTCTTATCTTGATTGGAGTGTTGTGTATCTTCAGTTAGTACGATTGTTTTCATGAGTTGGATTCGTATAATAGATGCTTCTCTGCTTTATTTTAATTTGCAAAACGAATTGGTTAAACCCAGATCGACATATGATTCTCTGTCGAACTCGTATGAGAAAATTCGGTCATAATTCGTTTGAAATGAACGATTTCGTTCAATGTCAATTGATTTTGTTTGCCCCAATTAGCAATAATGAACGATTTGACAAATCTTACACACCCTGTTACCAATTGATTGATCATGTTATGATTTCATTTGAGGTAATTTACACACCAGTTTTGACTTGATGGATCGTTTGTTTATGTTAATACAGTTGTATCAAATCTGGAAATGATCCTATTGTTTTCGTATAGATTCGATCGTGTTTCCTATTGATGGATAAGGCAATCGATTTGTTTAACAATATCGGTTTTAGTTGGATATGAAAACGATTCCATTACTATTCGATACGATTTTGTATGCCTGAATTGGTAACGAATTGAACAGAGTATAGTGATCTAGTTTATCGTTTGATTTATTTTGGTTCAAATTGCATACAAGTGTCGATTTGAATAAAATATTTTAGCAATCAAATATCTTTCGATAGTTTGAATATATTTTCAAAGATTTGAATTGATTTTAATGTTGATTCTGTGTCTGATTTAGACCAGCTTCAGAATCGCAAGATTCTGTAGGTAGTCTATAGAGTTAGATTTTTTTATCATTTTTATCAACAAGATATCCTCCTAACTTGTTTGTCCTGTAATGTTTGAAGAGCACAGTAGCTTCCCATTTATGAGAAGCTAGTGGATAATTCGGTGCAGGTTTCCTCCCTTCGATCATCTAAGACAATCATTACATTCAAGACAAACCTGGAGCGTTTCTTCAGGTTAGTTTGTTATTCATTTGATAGCTAATTTGTTAGTATAATTCAATTAGTTTAGTTGTTTATATGTTTAGTTTATATTTGTTGTTAGAATTAGTATATTAGTTATTTAGTTTAGTTAGTTTTCAGTTTATTTCTTGTTCATCAAATTATAAAAATAAAAAACAATAGCTCTCACTGTCTTAGGGCAGAATATTAATGAGTTTTTCAGGTTTTCATTCAAATCTGTAAATTGTAGATTTTGTACATTTTGTGAATAAGATTTATTTCTGTTAGTAGTTAGATATTTAATTTCTTAGAGTTAGTATAGTATTAGATAGTAGATTGTATATAGAATAGTTAGATTTGTTTATTTTGTTTTAATAGTTAGTTTTAGTTAGATTAGTTAGTTTAGAGTAGTTTTTGTTTTTTTGTTTTCTTAGGACTTACATCGGCTAACGGAGCCGCTAAACCCGTCAGGGTGGTTCATCCCAAACAACTTGGGTTATTAGACAACCCCAGACTGGATCCACTCTCCCAATTGACGGACGATCAATTTCGCCCATCAACAAATGGCGGTAGAAGGAGGGTCGACTGACAAGCTGGCCTTGTAGGAGCTTTTATTTTTAATGTATTCAATTTCCCAAATCACCCTGTTGGAACATGATTTCAACTTCTCAATACCCAATGTTCCCAACGAGACAATCTCACGCTTTTCCAAACTCACCTTTGATGGTGAAGGCAATATATCTGCGAAAGACCACCTTAACAAGTTTTGGTGCAAATGCATCAAACATGACATCTCATATTTAAGAGTTTTATGCAGACTGTTCGCTTTTACTTTTAGAGGTCGAATCAAACATTGGTTTGAATCTTTTCCAGCATGTCACATTTTTTATTTGTTTCAATTTGTAGATGAGTTTCTAGATGCTTTTGAAATTTATGATTTTGATCAATTGTGTGAAGAGTTTCATACTTCGCTAATCAACGGCGATCCATCTTCAGAAGGATTTTTGACGAGAGTCTATCATATCCTCTGTAAATTTAATCTCGATGACATGTCATTGGCATTAAATCTCTTCTATGATGATTCCAACCCTCCCATTCAGTCACGTTCAATCATGAATGAAGAACCAATTGCAAATCCTATCACTCAACTGCAAGAACAATCTTCTTCGCAAGAAGATAAATTTTTTTCCGATAATGTTGAACAAGCCAAGGAGGTAGAATCTATTGATCAGGCTCTTATTGACAACCAAATCGGTTTTTCCTTTGAATCATTGTATTTTCAGTCTAAGACTAGTATGGAAGATGATTCGTTTCTGGCTCAAGGTGAATACCCTCATTCTTGTAACTCATGATCTAATCAACATTTGAAATCAGTCATTGAAGAACACTTAAGCGACGAAAATCATCTTGAATGTTCTAGTAATCCTATGAAACTGATTAGAGAAGAAGTTACGCAACTAGAAGAAGAAACTTTAAACCTTCATCCTCAAAATGCACTTTGTTCACAGGAAAGACTAGAT
>JZKD02S1098351.1:101651-120238 GCA_000966675.3 Picea glauca | reverse complement strand
AACGAAGACAAGAATAACAGAGCCTACTTGATATGAAACTATGTATGTGATCAAGGAATCATACAATATGGACAAATAATATTCATATAGGAAAGAAAAGTGCATTTGTATTAAAAAATGGAAAGCGAGATTACAACCAAAGCTTTGATGTCATAAGGTCCCTTCCAAGATTTTCTTGCTTCCCACACACTTCTTTCTCCACATATTTTGTGACTATAGATCTGAAAGTCACTCACAATCTATCTTGACAAAGCAAAGCTCAAAGCCACTCTAACCAAGCTAACAATCTCAAGCCAAAACCAATCTCAATCCAATCTAACTTTTTCAATGAGAGATCCTCTCCTTCTATAAGATAAAGAGGATAAGGTGAGGAGCTTAGGATGATTCCACTAAATAATAAAAGCGAGTAATATCCAAACCAATCAGAGGTCACCCTCACCATAGAATCTTATCCTTCTAGAAGCATCGAGAAGAGGCTCATTTTTCCCACGTAATAAAATTGTCGCACCCTAAGTATAGTGCAGCCTACAGAGACATCACAGCCTAGATTTAGAGAAAGGGGTGACGATCAGGCATCATCACACCCTATATATAGTGCATCCTATGACGACATTCCTTAATAGGGTTTTTACAAAGGAAAATACAATTTTTTCTCTCAGGCAAATTTCTTCTCCCTTCTTTCTTCAGGAATTTGGGCCACTGATCCTTCTAGAGACAAAGGATAGATTTACATCATTAACGGTCATAGGGATGATGAAAATAATGTGTAACAGAGAGCCCCCCAAAGTATGAAGTTAGAATAGAGTGATAGCTGAAATACTTTGTTGAGTGTGTGTATGGAACAAGGAACCGTTGGTCAAAAACCTGCCAACAAACAAGGAAATACAGTACAATAATATATCATCACTGAGGTAGGCATTTACATACTCATAATACAAATGAATCAGAGCATAAATTCTGACATGAAAATATCCATGTCAAGTAATAAAGGTCATGGACACCAAACATAAACTGTGGATCCATGCCAATATGACACAAATCTGAACATAGCCACCAAAAATACATTGTGGATCTATGTGTTAAAGACTCAAATTTGAACATAGCCACGAGACATACATTGTGGATCTATGCGACAGTATAATATGAATAAACTCCAATGCAACCTGAATCTATCAGAAAATATTCAAGGTCTTCATCTCCACCACTCTATAGTACAAATCTAACGATCTGAATACATGTGTTGAAGTCAAACATGGTAGAAACCACTTGATTATCGATCGTCAATGAATATTTGTTAACAAGTGTGAGGGAAATCACCATTAATGTCAATGAATCCCAAGCTACTCTAGTACAATCCAATGAATGTGAATTAATGAGCTGAAGTCGAACACTCGACAGAATCTCCCAATCAAGGGTCAATAATGAAAACCCATTCTCGAAAGCGAGGAAACCTGCCATTGAGGCATGCAAGTTAAAAGGTACCAATTAGTTTCTAAGTTTCATTCCTATATAATGAGTTGAAGTCGACATGAAAATACTCATCATAGGAGGTCCTTAATGTATCCCCCATCAATGACACTAAACAGGTAAAAATATTTGAGGTAGATCAGAGTAACAAGTGATTCAAGAATGACTCATGGATGGCCAATGCAATAGAAGGCTTAAGGGCTGCAGAAATGGCCGACGCAATAGAAGGATTTCTGGATTGAACTTCTCTTTGAACATATTGACGACAAAACAATTGTCTTGGAAACACGGACTCAACAACAGGGATCACAGACTAATTTTTAATCTTATAAAGGAGTATGATCAAGAGACAAGTAGATTTTCCAACCTAGACACAAAGAAAGTTAAGGGGTTTCTTGTTCAAAGGTGACTCTTTCATAGAATACAGGTTTAGATACGTTTCTTTTCCAATTCCCCCCCCACCATTTCTGGCGAGTACCTCTTTATTTTTACACATGTTTGAGGAGGATAAAAAATGCTTGAAATGTAAGCTCATCCTTTGAATGAGTCCCCCGGAGTATGTTTAACGTACCCTAGGAAGGAGTGGTTTGGTCCCATATGGGCCTTTCGATGTTTGTTTTATGAGTCCAAAGAAAGAAAACTCAAGGGTTTTCCATGTTTAGAGAGTCTGAAAAACACTTAAAGAGAACTCCATAAGGTCCTTTTTCGTAAGTTAGTCTAATGAGACCGAAAAAGAGATAAAATATTGCTCAACAGATGTTTTCTTCAAACACTTTAACAAGTGTGAAAAGAACAAGATCGCTTGGTGATATTTTCATGTTTAGAGAGTCTGAAAAGCGATTAAAGGGAACTCCAGGGGATTCCTTTTTCGTATAACCTTTACGAGTCCAAAAAAGTGATAAAATTTTACTCGGTTACATTCTCAGGTATTTACAACCATGAGAGAGAACAAATACTAAGCTCAGGATTGTTTTTATTTTTACACGAGCTTAAAACAAAAAAAAACTATGCTTGGGATAGATTTTATTTTTACACAAGCTTAAAACTAGCCAAAACTATGATTGGACCTGGTTTCATTTTTACACAAGATTGAACCAGAGGAAACTATGCTTGAGGTAGGTGGTTTCATTTTTACACAATCTTAAACCAGAGAAAACTATGCTTGAAACTTCCCAATGCATAATCCAGGGATGGTTGGTACTTAGCCCCCAGTTTAAGAAGCTAGTTGCTTAACTTTAGCATGAAGTCTAGAGGCTGAAAGCATTGCCCCCAATATTCAGTTCATCTAGCGGCATATGAGGATGAAAAGAAGCTTCAAATACTATACGTAACAAAGTACTTGACTCAATTGAAGAGGGGGGAAATCTATTTCATTTTTTAACGAGATTGACACAAGAACAAGAACTATGCTCGAGAATCCAGGTTCAATCCCTAGACCTTTGTTTCATTTTTTAACGAGCTTGACAGAGAAACAAGAACTATGCTCGTAAGCTCTATTTCATTTTTTAACGAGGTTGCTACAGATATTTGAAAAACTATTCTCATAGCTGGTTTCATTTTTTAACGAGCTTAAAATCAGAAAACCATGCTCAATGATGGTTTCATTTTTTAATGAGATTGAAATCAGAAAACCATGCTCAAGCTCCTCTTATTGATCATGGCTTCCAAGAGGAAATTCTCTATAAGGACACCATGTCAAGGGACAAAAATCGGTCATGGATTCCAAGAGATCTTCACTTGATGGAAGAAACACACTCTGGAAGGAACACATGTCGAGGGTCGTGATAGGGGTAAGTAGGTCAAGCTCAAATAGACCTATTGAAGAGATCACCATTTCAACTACTAGATCCAATTCATAATAAATTGAGCATCCAGTGAGAGGCTCATCTACATCGATAGTTGAAAGCATGGGAAACAATGCCACATAATTGACCTCTGGCAGGGGTGATATCGTCTGCATATAAGAACTGTTTAGGTAGGTCATTGAAGTCAGGTCAGGACCAACGAATGAAAGTTGATTAATAGTCACAACTATTCCATCATGAGGGAAATATATCACATGAAAAATAGTGGACACAATAGCTTTCATGGCATAGACATAGTCTCGCACAAGGAGCAAAGAAAAATCCAAGGGGTCTTGGACTATCATGACATCAATTAAGACATTTTTCCCTCCCAAAGTTACAGGAAACTGAGGAAGGGTCCCTAAAGGTTGACTGGTTCTTCTATTAAAAGTGAACAGATTCTACGTAACCAGCGCAAGCTGAGGACAACCAAAATATTTCAAGGCAATAGAATACAAAATATTGACAGATGCACCTTCATCTATCAGTGTCTGAGGAACGTCTCGGACACAAACCTGTATTGTAATCTGGAAAGGAATGTGAGAGGGAAGATGAGGTCTAGTTAGCACACCCTAATAAAAAAGGATTGAATCAGTACTTGGAGGGGGTTCCATAGGAGAAGGAGGAATTCCCCTCAACACGGTAGATTATGTATCAACGAGAAAAACGTGGGTAGTATCGGGTTTACTCTATAGCAGGAGGGTAGGATTGACCGAAGACGAGATCAGATCGACCACTTGGGTTGCATTCTCGAAGGGGAGAATGAGGTTGACAGGTGGAAACAAATCAACCTCTTGGGTTGACTCTCTAACGGGAGAGTGGGATCGACGAAGGATGGGATCAGATCGACCACTTTGTCAACTGGTTCAACTAAGGACATGACCTGATTGACTACATGATCAACTGGACTGGCAGATTAAGGGAACAGATTGATCATTCCATCAACTACAGGTGGGTCGAGAGTAAGCTTGCGATAATCATATGGAAGTTGAGGTTTTTAAATGGTCATGTCTTCCAGTAATTTTGAGACTTTGTCCATATGAGGGAAAAGGTGAGTTAGATGACTCCCTTTTCATAACATGCACGAGAACTTGACTCTAATTTTCTTCTTCCCAATGGTATCCTGACTAGTTGACGGGAGGTAATCATCATGTTGTTCAGAGGCTGATGACATGGGTTAGTGAGGGTGTGTATACCATGCTTCTATAACCTTAGATAGACCAGGGAAATCCTTAATAATATGGCCACCCTTACAAAGTCTGCAAGGGTACTAGGGCTTACAGGTTGTTTGGCTGATCTTGGCATCATCAACACTCCCAGCATGATTATCAGTGACTGGTTGTTTTCCAACGTGTTTGGAAGTGGTTGGAAGTTTGGACCCTTACTTATTTTTCTTCTTCTTATTCTTCCTTTTCTTCTTCTTCTTATCCACCGAGTTACTATCTTCAGATATTTCACTCGACGAAGAATATGAAATGGAAGAATACCTTACAATTGGAGAAGGTGAAGAAGGTGAAGGATCAACATGAGGTTGATGTTCTTGGTGGACAATGCTTACAACAGAAGAATTAGGTGCATTTGGGATTACCTGAGTGGAAAACAACCATACCAGTAATCTAATTGTGAGACCTGGAAGGCTCAAAGTAGCAATGTGAGGAGGACCAATGTTTCTATAAGAAGGAAAAACAAAAGGTTCCCCTGGAAAAGGGTTTCCCTCATTGGTCATTTCGGGAACTGATGCCATTAAAAACAGAACCAACCTAGAGGCTTCTAGGGAAAACAAACAACACATGCTAAAAATACAGGAAGCAAGCAAACAAACAAAACCTTCTCACAATGAACACACTAGTTGGTGATAAAATCCAACGTCACGAGAACAATATAATAAGGGGTTGAGATAGAGCAGGTGGAAAAGTTACGTTGACAACCTAATTAATGGACTTACACCATGGTGCAAGATCCCACACATAATCATGGGTATACCCTCCAAGGAGCCCGAGTGAGTTTGGCCAACATCGATTCTAGGTACCGTGAAGACTTGCCCCTCCACGGTAACCTCGTGTAAATACCCTAAAGAGATAGGCCATTGAGGTTACCAACTACAACAATGATGCCTAGGGAAAAAATCAACAGTCTGATCCATGTGCAAAGGCAGGGTATCTAGCCCAAAATCAACTTGAAAGACTTCCACTCATCATTGTGGGTATACCTTCAAGAAACCCCCATAATACGTGCAATCTCTACACCAAGACCAACAAAGAAGGGTGAGTAACTCCGTCGGTCCTAATGTGACCTCATGGTTGACCCTTGTTGTAACGTCCCTTGGCTGTCATCCCACTGGCTGGGCAAACGCTACTGTGCGGAACAACATCATCCTCATACTTAATTAATAACATGCATTTAAGTCATATTAAACACATTTAACTTAGAGTAAGCACAATATTACTTCTAACATAAATAATCCTTGGTATTAACAATAATTCATATGCACAATAGAATACATGATACATATAAGCATCACAGGCATGCAAAACATAATATTAAGCATAAGCTGATACTTATCTTTGAAACCGTGGTAATTCCACCAACCACGTACAGGCCTTCCACGAACCTCCTAGCCTTAGACCATGCTACTCATCATGTTCAGTAGTGGGTCACCACCAAGCTGGGACTAAGCTCCACCCAAGGTAAAGAATCCTAGTCTAGGCTGAGGTTATAGGGAAAACTGCACAAAATAACCAGAAGGATTCTTCCCAGGATGCCTTCTTACGCCCACTACTCATAGACACTCATTCCCCACATGCTTTTTCCACCCAGGAGTATACACCTTCACAAGAACAGTCCATCAGTGCTTCACCTCCCTCTCTAGGTCTCGGCAATAGGTCGGATCAGGAAGTCTTAGAGCTCTGTAGCTACTTCTGGACTCTCTCTAGAAGAATACCACTTCCCAACAGACTCCTTCACCTAGAAATAGCTTCTCACATGCCTGACAAAATGCCTTTTCAACTAAGGGCCTTAAAACCCGGTTCTTCAGCCCCTTCTGACTCAATTCCCGCACGATGGGGATAACCACAACAACAATAGCAATTCGGTTAACTCACGGTGACAGCAACAACAAGAATTTGGGTATGGACATCCAAAAATAGCAACAGTCCACACTAAGACACAACACGGTTCAAACATTTACAGGGTGCTCAGATTTCACAGGAGACATGGCTCAGTCCGTGAGTTTGCCACTAGTTTCAGGGTGTGTGACAAGGAATCAATGTAGAGGTTGATCCCAGAGATAAATAGAATTCATGAAGGATGGGGAATGGCAAAGCGACTCAGGTAGAGAATGGAAAAATGAAAGAGCAAACAATTTTCCCGTGAGGGTTTCCTTCACGGTGCGCGGGTAAGAAAATGCAGATACAGAGGAAAAACAGGTTCAGATGGGAATCATCATGAACTTAGGCGGAGGATGACAGAATGACCAAACCCCACCCCCACGGCTGACTTCAGCATTGTTTTAACTGCATGTGCCTAGGTCGACACATGTCACCCATGAAGCTGCAGGCACTCCATCAGCATGAGTTCCTCTCCAGGAACTTAGGACAAAACATATATTTCACATGGCTTTTGGAATAATATTAAAATATTATTCCCAAGGACTTAATCCCCTCGGCTTAGCCCTTAGTCTCAACACTTAGCCTCTCTTTCCAACCTTCCAATCTCCAATCCCTTACCCACTCTGTGGAAGCTTAGTCCCCCATCACTCATTCATCGTGGTCGGTCTACATGCAACAGTGTTTATATTTTTTATTAATGTTCTTCATGATTACATATACAAAAGCAGGCTCCCGGCCTTAACACTTAGGCTCTCCGGCCTAATAACACATAAGCCCACCAGCTTATATAAACTTGGCTCACCAACCCATAAAACATAATTACAATTCATAATGCAAGATTTATACTTCATAGACATGATTTACAACAGGGCTCAGCCTTGGGGACATTACAATCCCCTCCCCTTATTTTTGCACTATCCTTAGTGCAACTTTACACTGCATCTGCAAGGTTTTCAAAATTTTCAAAAAGATGCAGGTACTCTGCCTGCATAACATCTTCATGCTCCCATGTCACGTCCTCAGGACCATACCAGGTCCAGTGGACCTTTACAATCCCTATAGCTCGATTCCAGAGCTGTTTGTTTTTCCTGTCCAATATGCGCACAGGATGCACTTGCATGAAACCTTCTTGTTCCACCTAAATCACATTCCAATCGATAACATGATTAGCATCTGGTATATATTTCTTAAGAAATGAAACATGAAACACATTATGTACAGTCGTTGATGCAAGTAATGCAAGCATATATGCAACTGGCCCAATCCTTTCCAGGATTTCAAATGGCCCACAAAATCTAGTTGCCAACTTGGCGAAACTTCCCAGCTTCAGGGAACTTCTGTTATCTTTCACTTTCAGGAAAACATGATCACCCACTTTGAAGTCTCTATGGGTTTTGTTCTTATCATCATAACTTTTCTGCCTGTCCAGGGCAACTTTCAAATTCTGCTTAATTTTTATCATTTGGTCCTCCATCTCCTTGAGCAACTCTAGCCCACTACTGTTCTATTAGTTGAATTATCCCAGCTCACTTGAGTATTGCACTTTCTTCCATAAAGTGCTTCAAATGGTCTCATCTTCAACCATGCATGATACCCATTGTTGTAGGCGAATTCTACCAAGTGCAGGTAGTCTTCCCATCTTGATGGTTTGTCCATCACATACATTCTCAATATGCCTTCTATTACTTTGTTCACCCTCTCTGTCTGTCCATCAGACTCAGGATGATAAGTTGTACTAAAGTTCAGATTCGTTCTGAATCCTTTGAACAATCCTTTCCAGAAATTTGAGGTGAATTTCAGGTCTCTGTCAGACACAATCGTTTTAGGAATTCCATGCAATCATGCCACTTCCTTCACGAAAATATCAACAACATCTCTGCCTTGTGAGTAGTTTTCAGTGGAATAAAATGGGCAGCTTTTGTAATCTTGTCCACCACCACCATGATCGAATCATGTAGCTTGGTTGTTCTGGGCAATGTCGTAATAAAATCCATCATTACTACTTCCCACTTCCACTCAGGAATGGGTAAAGGTTGCAGCAACCGTGTTGGGTGTCTATGCTCAGCTTTAACTTTCTAGCACTCCATACATTTGGTGATGTATTCAGCAATCTCTCTCTTCATACCCAACCAAAAGTAATGGCTCTTGACCACTGCTACTAATTTATGATATCCAGGGTGCCCTGCATAAGGCACGTTATGCATCTCCTACAAAATCATCTATTTCAAGCATTGGACATTGGGTACAAAAATTTTGTTCTTGTACAGCAGTATTCCATCTGTATCCAATTTATAAATTTCCATCTTCTATGGCATATTACCCTGTTGTAGCTTGGCTACTAATTCTCTGTACTATAGATCTATATTTGCAGCCTCCAAAATTTTTCTTTTAATGTCAGTTCGATATAAGGTAATGGTTGTAGCATGTAATTCATGCACCCTCCTGCTGAGTGCATCAACCACTTTATTCTCCTTTCCTTTGATATGCTTGATCTCAAAGTCGTACTCACACATAAATTCTAGCCACCTACTTTGTCTAGCATTTAAGGTTGGCTGATCAAACAAATATTTCAAAACATTGTGGTATGTTCTCAATTCAAATATCCTTCCCATGAGGTAATGTCTCCATTTCCTCAGAGCGTGAACGATTGCTGCCAACTCCAAATCATGAGTGGCATAATTATTTTTGTGCTCTTTCAGCTTCCTGGACTCATAACAGATTACAAATGCATTTTGACTGAGAATTCCTCCCAACCCTTCTTTACACGCATCTGTGCACACCAAAAAATCCACATTTTGATCTGCAATCCTCAATATTGGAGCACTGGATAACAGCTGCTTCAATCCCTGGAAACTTTTCTCACATTCTTCAATCCACTGAAACTTTTTCTCCTTCCATTGCAAGGAAGTGATAGGGTGAGCTATCTTTGAGAACCCTGCGATAGACCCATAAAGGATTTAACTTCTGCCACATTCCTTGGCACTAACCATTCTCTGATGGCCTCAACCTTCTCAAGATCCATGGCGATCCCTTCTTCTGAAATAATGTGCCCCAAGTAATGGATCTGCCTTTGATAAAACAAGCATTTTCTCAACTTGGCATACAACTGGTGTTCTCTCAACACTTGCAGAACCATCCTCAAGTGTTGTTCATGTTCTTCCTTTGACTTGGAATACACCAAAATTTCATCCAGGAAGACTATGACAAACTTGTCTAGATAGTCCCTGAATACACCATTCATCAAGCACATAAAAATAGCAGGTGCATTCGATAGCCCAAATGGTACCACTGTGAAATTGTAATGACCGTACCTTGTTCTAAAGGCAGTCTTGTTTATGTATTCATCCTTTATTATTAACTGGTGATATCTTGATCTGAGATCCATCTTCGAAAATATTTTCACACCTTTCAACTGATCGAAAAGATCGTCGATCCTCGACAAAGGATACTTGTTCTTGAAAGTTACTTTGTTCAACTGTCTAAAATCAATGCACAGCCTCAATGTCCTATCCTTCTTCTTCACGAACAGGACTGGGGCACCTCAAGGTGACACGCTTGGGTGAATGTACCCCTTCTTTAGAATCTCTTCAAGCTACAATTGCAACTCTTTCAGCTCTGGCATACTCATTCTATAAGGAGCTTTCGACACTGGAGCTGCTCCAGGCATCAAATTTATAGAGAAATCGATATCTCTCTTTGGAGGTAGTCTGGGTACCTCCTGAAATACATCTTCAAACTCTTTTAGTACCTCATGGTCTCCAATATTTGAGACTTCATCTCTGGATGCTTCCTCCACACGGGCTGCAAACAATTGACAACCTTTTATGTAGCACTTTTTCAACTGCATTATTGATATTTCTCTAACAACCACAGCTCTGGGAATTCCTTGGACTGTTTTCTGATTCCCCTCCTCATCCAGGCATGTAAATTCCTTGTTACGATAGTCCAGGAGGGCATGGTGTTGGTCCAACCAGTCCATCCCAATTAAACAGTCATAAGAGCCTAAAGGCGAAATATTCAATTCAACCTTTGTGATCAATCCCTTCATGTCCATAGGACAAGACTTAACCAACTCAGTGAATTTCCTCTTGGTTCCTGTAGCCAACTGCACTAGCCAAGACTTTTCATGTTTTCTTCTTGATAAATGCAAACTTTCCACCACTCTAGGGTCTATATAACTATGGCTAGCCCCTGAATCAATTAAAATAATAAATGGTTGGTTGTTAATCATACCTTCCACTTCAATCATGTGCGAATGAAATTTAGCTTGCTTGTTTTCCAAGGCCGCATAGATCCTTGGCATTCCACTGCCCATGTCCTCCACTGTTTCATATTGTTGAACATTATGGACAGCGCTTGCTTTGCCATTTTTATGGGGACAATCTCTATACTTATGGTTCTCTTTACAGCCCCAACACTGAATGGGCGTCTGTCTGGGCCTTTGTTCCCCCACTTTAGCCATTCTCGGCTCTCTAAATGATGAATGTCCTTGAGGACTATTTCTGAAAAAGGGAGGTTTGTTTCCCTTCTACCTCTGTTCTTTCTTAAACTTCTTCTGGTCATCTCAAGCCTTCTGAAAGGTAGGATTTTCTCTTTACTGCTCATATAATCATTTCTCTCTTCTTATTGTTTCTTCCATAGTCTTAGGATCATCATACTGAATCTTGTCACCAATGGGAGGTGTAATTCCACTTAGATACCTCCGAATCTTGACAGCCTCATCTTTGATGAATGGAACATACTTTAGTAATTCCAAAAACCTTCGCTCGTATTCATCAATGGTCATGTTGCCCAGCTTGAGTTTGAAGAACTCCATTTTTCTCTCATAGTATCTTTTAGTCATGTATTTCCTCTCGAAATACCTCTTGAATTCCTTCCATGTGATATCTTTCTCTCTAACGTGCTACACCTGCACAAGCTGATCCCACCACATGGATGCTTTTCCTTTTAGTTGATACATCGTAATTCTCCCTTCTGCACGAGAGGAATAATTCTGCAGTTGGAAATATTTCCTCATGCCAAGAAACCATGTTTCGGCATCTTCCTCCTTCTTATGTTCTCCATCAAACATAGGAGGCTTAATCTTGTTCATCTCCCCTTTCAATTCATCCACTCCAGTTCTTCGGTGTTTTCTAGTAGGGGATGGGCTTGAACTACTATGTGATTCTTTATCAGAATGCTTTGGGGAGAGACGATGATGTTTTCTACCACTCCTCGATCTTCTTTTTCTCTCAGGGGTCCTGCAACTCCCTGTTTTTCTTGTGTCACTCTCCTTTTCCAATTTCCTTATATTCTTTCCAGGTTCTTCAACATCTTTAAGTTGAATTCACCCTGTCGATCCCTGACCTTCATGAGATTTTGGCTATCATCTCGATGATCCTGGGCTTATCTCTACAATCTTTCAATGATTTTCATCATATGTCCTTCCTTATCCATCTCTTTTCCTTTCCCACTAGAGTTTGACCCTTCGACTCCCAAGTTGACATTCCTTCCTTCTCTTTCATTCTCTAAATTGGAGGCAATCCGCACCTCTTCCATTCTCTATACTCAGCTGTCCTGACACTCGTTGAACTCTACACACACAATGTGCATTCAACCGAATTTTGTCAAGCCTTAAACCCTTAATAAAACTACAACATTCATAAACCAACGCGAATAAGAAAACGTTTCGATTCCATCAATTTTCTGATCTCTGTTTGGATTTGCAATTTCTGGCGATAGCCCTTGTTTTCTTAGTCCCCAACCCATGTGTCCACGGGCCGTGACCAAATGCTAAACTGTTAGGTGCTACAAGGCTCTCCAAATGAAACTTCAGGTTTCAGGATTTCGAGGCTTCGGGGTTTCGGGTTTCGGGGTTTGAGTCCCAGAGGTTCTCGCACTCGCTTCCCTCTCCAACTCCCGACTTCCGAAAATTTGATTTCCTTACCCTCTGGGCCCACAACACAGCTTTCACCCACCAAGGTAGTGACACATGGTGTCCTTAAGAAGGTCCAACTCACTCCCAGCGATGTCAGGGGGCCCCACTACTTTTACTTTTCATTTCAGAGTTTCGGGCATTAGGAGTTTGTGCATCTACACATATCGAACTTTCGTTTGCCGAAATTATGAAATTACAACCTATTCATCTACTTGATCCAACGGTCAAGTTCCTCTCCTACGATCTACGATGTAGATCGTTTTGGGATTTCGAGGTTTCGGGTTTTCAGTAACCAGGAGTTCACGATGCAGCGACTCCAAATCTATTGTCACTTATGTTGTTCCTGAGAGTTTATGTTTTAAGGCTATAAAACATACCGTCAAGGCATCTGTAAATGATTTTAAAAGAATGATTTAGAAAAAGGAATTTTAATGAAGGTTAAGGCAAAATCAGTTTCTCAATTTCCTTTGTCTTGCTTCTTGTTGTTCTTGGATGCTAATGTCACGCTCAATAGCAGCCCATGATCGTTCTAGTTCTACCCGATTGGTTGTTGTCTGTAAAATGGTGTTAAATAGGTTTAAAGCGATGCTCGTTTGATCTTGGAGTCCGGGTTCAATGTTGGGTTGTCTAACACTTGGAACAGTCATGGAGGATAAATCTTTATTTATTTATAAAAATGTTTTAATCAATTTGTTACTTCAGATTTCCAGGGATGAGATCAAGGAAAACAATTTTAAAATCTAAAACAGTAATGTAAACACATTCAAGGCCGTTTCCTGGTTTTGTAACAATTTCGAGAATTATAAACAACAAATAAACACTAGATAGAAATATAAGGCTTTAATCAAGAAAAAATCTTATATTTCAATAGACAGTGATGAAAGAAAAACGAGGTTTCTAACAAGAGTTAAGTATTAAGGAATAAAAGTTTTACAAGTCTTAAAATTACTAAAAGTAATTTCAGAGGAAAAACTGTAAATCATTTGACATCCAAACCAATCTGAAATATAAATCAACAATGTATATAACTTCAAATTGATTTACTTGTTAGAGAAATCATTAAAGGAAGAATTGAACAAAGTATACTAAACAGGGAGAAGACACATAGCTACAAAGTTGCAGGATCCAGAATCTCGTTTGTGATCAATATTCTGATGTATTTCAAAACTGATATTACAAAAATGGCTCTCTCCAAAATTTCTGAAGCCCTTTCTCAGCCTCTAGAAACTATATTTATACATTTTCATCAAAGTTTCTCGTTGGTCATTAACCAACTTCATAATATTACAGTTACCTAAAAATAATGTCAACCATTTACAATTTCTAATAATAAAAACATTTAAAAAAGGTTTCAAGCTTGCATTGACAAACTTTCTATCATTCTTTCTGTGAACTTAACAGTTTTCAACTTTAAACTTGAAGTCACCATCCACTTTTTGATCTCCGTGATGTTGATCAATTTGATGTTTGAAATCTCTGCTTTCTTTTCCTCCAGTTCTTCTCTAAACCTCAGCTGGTGCTTGGCAATAATGACTTCACCTAACAATCCTGAACAACCATTTGTTCCGATATTTAATGAATCTTTTTCAAAGAGATCAAAGATTCCTTGGCAATCTTTATTAACTTCTCTTGTGATTCGTTTAAATTCGTCCAGCTTTGTTTCCCATACTTTAATCATTATATCCCCTTTTACCTGTTCATAAATAGATAATTTCTGAGTCTTTCCAATTTCTTCCTTTGATGAGAAAGCCACTTCTTTCTGAAAAGTTGTCCTAGATGCTTTCGCCTCTCTTTCTTCCTGGAACACATTCTCCAAGGACTTATTTGATTGCTGAAAATAATTCTGGATTATTTCCAGATTCAAGAATACTTTCTGTTGTTCCTCCTCTATTCTTGCATATATCTTCGATGCATATGTCCTGCAATTTTCAAGTTCAACTACCTGGTTAGTAATAGAAATAATCTTATCTTGCAACTGTTTGTTTTCTTCTCCCAACTTTTGAACCTGTTCCCGTGTGACCTGTATTAAGTGTTTTGCCTCATCCATGTCTTTATTTAATTTTTGGATTTCTTGCATATATTTGAGTCTAGCTTGTTCTAGACCCTTTTGTATTCCCCAGGCAATATTTCTTTCATTTTCTTTTATTTTGTCTTCCAGTTGGATTATTGTTTGATCCTTTTGTTCAAGCATAGTTGTTAAATTTCCCACATAATACATATTAGTTGATGCTATATCACCCATTGTTCCTGCTAATTATGTAGTGAACTCTCCATCCTTGAGTTTCTTTCCATCTATGATAACTATATGCCTTTTAATCATTCCTTCTCCTCTTGGATGAATTTCCTGTTTCAAGACTGCTCTTCGCTTTTTGCTGAAAAAATAATCCGATGAGGGGATTTCATCTCTTGAAATCCGCTCTAGATCACTGACATATAGAACTCCTTCATGGGGGGTTTCGAAAGTAGACTGTAATGGAGTTAAAGAGGTGATAGGACTACCAAGTTCTTTTGAAGCAGTTCCTCCTATCTTTTCTGGAACATCATCAAGAATTATTGGACTTGTTTCCAGTCCTTTTCCTTTCTCTGTCCCTGGTTCTTTTATCTGAGAACCCTCTGTGTTTTGAGGAGGTATTTCAAAATCCTTCAACTTATCTTTGTCATTTTCTTTACCCTGAGTATTAGTTTCAAACCCTGGAGGGGTTTCTTCCTGCTCTGGTGACGGGGTCAGAATTTCACCCTGTAAAATTTTAGGTAGGCAGCTTCGCCTATGACTTTGAAAAGATGAAAACCCAGTCTGTGAGTCAGGTGGAAAGGCCTGGACTCTGTTCAACACTTCCTCATAAGACTTAACATCTTTAAAAATATCATCATAAAAAGAGACTTCGTGTTCATATGCCTTTAAATTGCAATGTATGTAATGCCTACTTATTATTTGGTAGGGGTCATATTTTCTGTGTTCAATATTTACTAGCTTCACTTCTTCCAATGACTCGGCCTCTACCTTAGAATGTCCTAAATTTGATAAAGTAAATTTCTCGACATGAACAGGGAAAGATGGCCAGGCTTTTTTCTGAAGTGATTTTAATTCTAACCCAATACCACCCTTGGCTAACTGATGAGCTACTTCTCTGCATATCAATCTGTCTGGTAAGAATTTCGGGAGTGCATGAGGAGGAATGGAACAACCATAGACCCTAAAATAGGAAAAATTTTCCTCAATAAACCAGTCGGCAACAGATTTAAGACTTTCTATAATTGCATTAGAAATGCAAGGGGGTTCGCATCCAAAAAATAATTTGTGCATAGGAATAGTGACAAAATGACAAACTTCGTAAAATGCTTCTTTAGCATTTTCTTCCCAGAGGGTTGAGTGGTATTTATGAATAGGCTCTAGGTAGGAAACACTCCAACTCCAATTCATTAATGGAAATGGGGTCATAAAACAGATGGCATCCATAATATATGCCGACATATAAAAAGACACTGGTTGTCCCTTTGACTTTGCTGCTTTATAATTCAAAATTTCTTGCGTCAGGTTATCCGATAAAATTTTATGCCAGTTAAAACCATTTCCATTTGAAACTTCTTCTAAGAAGGGTACCCAGTCTGCATGAAAGTGACAGGGATCTTTTCTCTCGAAAAGTCTGCATAACATCATGGCTACATAAACCATATATTCGTTTAAGGAAGTTGTAGCATAAATCCCATGAGAATCAGCCTTAAACTTTGCTTCAGACCTCGCCCATCCTTTAATCATGTCGGGGTATGTCTGGTCTGCCTCAATACATTCTTTTCTCTGAAATTCAGCTAAAAATTCAACATTAAAGGTGTGTTTATAATTTGGCGATAGTTTATACATTACTTGAATGTGCTCGGGCCGAAATGAGCCGACGATAGCTCCTTGCTCGTTCTAAATACTCCTTGTTGGGATATCTACCTTATCCAGAGCCCAACCGACCATCTCAGTATATGCCACCAGCCTTGGACGCGCAGCCACTTTATGAAGTTCAGACTCAACAACGTCCCGTAGATGATTTTCAGAATCAGGGTCTGCATACTTTAACTCATCCTCCAGCAATTCAGAGACTTGAGCCCATGCTTTGATGGAGTGTATGGCATGTGGAGTAGTATCCGAGATAATATTGCCTTCTTGTGGTTCGTCGTTTTTCTTAGGTGCTTTTTTAGGTGCCATAGCTCTGCGTTTGACTTGAGAACCTGTCACAGAAAGTGGATGAATAAGCTCAGCTTTAAAATGAAAATACAGACGTTTCAAACGTTTACTTTTAATATATCATAAAAATAATGAGATTTGTACATCTGTCATGAATTTAAAGCTCTTAATGCAAAAAATATTTTTGGAGATATGCATTTAATGTCCGTACTTAGGCGTTCTCGGCATTTTCAAATAACAAAAGAAACTTACTTAATTGGACAATGATGCATTCATGAACACTCAAAGAAAGATTAACTTTAAACCTGTTTTAGAAAAAGATTTATTAGTGTTAATTATAGGTCAAATCTGAAAACATGATTTTCAGGGTTTCGGTGATCTTGATGTCGAAAGGTATGTCATCGGAAAAGCCCGATATCCAAAATTGTGAAATCGCGAAATAGCGATGTTTTATTTAAGATTTAAAAATTTTTAGCATGTTAATTAATCGAGATTAGGCCCTTTCGATATTTCAGAAATCGAGATTTTGGGAAATGCGATGACATGAGACGTGCTCTCGCAGAATCGCGAATCCCGAAATCGCGAAATCGCGATAGCTTGTTTCTTTTTCAAAATAGGTTTTAACTTATCTTAATTAAATGAATAATCATGATTAGGTCCAAAACATCATTATTTTAATCTATTGGGATTTCGGAAATTAGGGTTTCAGAAAATATGATGACAAGAGACGCGCTCTTATAGAACCGCGAATCCCGAAATCGCGACGTAATTATATTAATTTTAAACCTTTCTTATAAGAGGTTAAACTAATTTGTGCTTTTACTTAAGATGTAAATGCATCAGGAAATCGAAAATCGGGGTTTCATGATTCAATTTACATCAATCGTTTGTATACGAAAAACCCTGAATCCCGATTTTTTAATGTTTAAATGAAAAAACTCGCGAATTTAAAATTATACTCCTTTTGAGTAATTTCAAAGAGCGTTTGAAAAAATTATATTTTGTAAACAATTTCCCGTATTTATTCAAAAATAAATGATAAAAAGGCGTCGCGAATTTAGACATGACGAAATTCTTATTTTAAGAGAGCCGAAACCCGAAAAACACAAAAAATAAAAATCTAGGCCTTAAGGATTAAAGATTTTAAGATCTGTTTCAACATAGGCTCCAACTGGGGAACTCGTATCCCTGGGGGACGAGGAGAACATGTAGACTCAGTGCCTTCATTGGGTAAATGGTGTCAAGGGTTTATCACTGATAAACTGTTAAAGGAGAGAAAAAAGAGATTTGATAAAACCTGTGAAAACCTTTTCAAAACTTTTTATTTGCTTTAAACTCAATTGTAATCTTCTTCATAATATTCTCTTTCTCATTCTAAATTTAAGTTAATATTAAGATGATTAAAACAATCTTAGGAAACTCAACAAATTTGTAAATTTCAGCTTGCATCAATCGAAATAAAATTTTTTAATTTTTTGATTAGGGAGCTCTATTTTTACTTCAGATGAGTATCCAGTTTTGAAAAATTGATAACTAGAATAGAGTTATAGATAAGTATGACAAACTTACAGACACCTTAGATATTGCTTCACTGCCAGCGAGCCTGTTCAGTACCCCGGTGAAGTTATCTGTCCCTTTTTACTGAATTTCCTTTCACCGCTTCGAGTGTTAATTTTATGCTCAGATATTGCTTCACTGCCAGCAGGCCTGTTCAGTGCGCCGGTGAAGTTATCTGTTTCTTTTATATTTAGACGAGGGCAATCATTTAAATGAATTTCCTTTCATCGTCTGTGGGACTAGATGGGGGCAATCAAATATGAATTTCCTTTCACCATTTGTCTTATAGTTAGCTTGTGCATACGAAGCGGGGGAAATCAGTGATACTTAATATATCAGGGGTGGTTATCTGTGTAAAAAATTTATAATAGAGGTTTGTCAACTTGTTTTGATTATTCTAGACCAATTTTTCTCAACTTTCAAAACCCCTCAGTCTGTAGAGAAAAAGGGAAAAATTATTTTCAGGGGTTTTCTTTTGAGCAAGCTTAAAACCTCAGACAAACTGTTAAGAAACTTAAGATAGT